>JAZHGK010006230.1:0-40807 GCA_037855215.1 Waitea zeae | reverse complement strand
CTCGGCCTCGACGACATCCGGAGGCTCTTCTGGGTCCGGATCTTGAGGTTCGAAGCGAGCGAAGGGAGGGGCGAAGGCGCCGGAGAGCGCGATGAACTTGATGACCGCGACGAGGCCCTTCTCCGTGGAGAGGAGGGTGGTGATGTTGAGGCACCTCGACGCGGCTTGCAGGATATGTCGGTGATCGTCGTAAATTGGGCATTCCGTCAGCACGTGCTCGCGTGTCTCCACCTCTGTGCCACAGAGGCAGTCGATGCTGTCATACACGGCCCATGGTCGATGACGGAGGGTGTTTTCGCCATACCAGCCGTGTCCAAGGAGGACTTGGTGAATGCGGCTAGTCATGGTCCTCGTACGGACAGCACTGACCAGTGGGTCAGCCTGCTTTTTGTTGGCGGCACGTGTGTATGTACTTATCACGCGGAATCAACTTGCTGTGTGTTCAGTGTTCTCTTTCTATTCTCCACCTTCTCTGGTTACGTGTGGGATTGGTTGGAACCGCATCTTGTACTTAGGTTACTTTTGCAGCTTGGTTGCAGCGTACAAAACAACAACAGCTGGGTGCACGTGGTCGGACTTATTTACGTCTCTGCCAGAGGGCCGCACAGCCAAAACGGGCGTGGCTATACAAAAGCAAACACCTACTGATACCAATCAGAACTCATAGGAACAAAAACAAGACCCTACACCTAGACGCTAGAGCGTCTGGGAATTTGTCTATTTTTCTTATCATGGTTCTGCGCCTGTACGGAAAACCCACCTCATCCAACGTACGCCGCGCGGCGGTAGTATGCAAAGAGCTCGGCATCCTATATGAGTTTGTGCCTATAGACCCATCTAAACGAGAGCAGAAGACACCCGAATACCTTGAGAAGCATCCATTTGGCCAGTACCCTCTTATCGTACGCACACATCGTTTCCAACCTGAATTCTCTTGATGTTTTATACTTCTACGCGTGAAGGACGACGACGGTACAATCGTCTACGATTCGCGGGCGATATGTCGCTATCTGGCCGTCAAGGCTCAATCGCCCCTCCTTCCGTCTAGCTCGGCGCTTTCGGTAGCCCGATTCGAGCAAGCGGCTGCGAACGAGGCGTTCAACTTTGATCCCTTTGCGAATGAGATCGGTCAAGTGTGGGCTGCGTCTAAAAAGTCAGGGTCGCCAATAGACAAGGAGAAGGTGGAAACGTTGGCGGCTGGCTTAGAAGAGAAGCTGCGAGGGTACGAGCGAATTTTATCGAAGCAGCACTATCTCGCCGGAGACGAGATCACGCTCGCCGATCTCTTCCACCTTCCCACCGGCGCAAGGCTGAGCTTGGCTGGAGTTGATTTGCTAGAAGACAAGGAAAAGTTTCCCAACGTTTCTCGGTGGGTGAACCTCAAAGCTGATACTTTATGCGTGATGTTCTCAGACTTTTCCTTTTGACCTTTTTTTAGCTGGTGGACGGAAATCTCGTCTCGATCTGCATGGCAAGAGGTGAAGAACAGCGCCATTTAGGACATCATGTTATAGATAGAACAAAGAATTGTTTGTCGTATCTGGTCATTGCACGAACAAAGAAAGATTGTTCTGTAGGTAAGACAGCATAGTGCTGCACAATGTGTTAAAGGTAGCTGCTGACCATACTATGGTTCAATATACGGGCATGATTGCCTGCAGCGTATACAATATAAGGACATGCGATTACTCTTCCGAATTGGCAAATGATGTGACTGGTATTTTGCTTCCAATGATATCTTAGAACATATCGAATGCTCCATGGATATCCTCCAAGAGGAAACAATATCCTGGTGACAGACACCACATCTTTGGTTTTGATAATATCATTACTTATACTAAACGTACAGATGCTGTGTTATCAGTACGCAACGTGCCAAAGAAATCTACATAGGTAGGACAACTTTCATTTAATCCACCTGACATTAAATCTACCGACAACAATCGTAGGCAAGTGTGCCATCCACCGGATGGAAAACCTGTCATGACGTGTGTCCAGATGGACAACGAATGGATGCGCAATAGAACAAGGCAAACTTCTTACTATCCCAACGAGTGCTTCAATGCCATGATTCGCATTCTTAAGTGTCGAACGTGCCCGAGCCGGACCCTAGTACTCCCTAAGGGCATAATGTAAGGGCTTTCAATGTTCGCCGATACCTCTACTATGGCTGACGCCTATACCTTACTTCAATAACCGATGCGTGGTTTACGTTATCGATTTAAATACATAACCCAATTACAAACAAATATATACATATATATGCAGTTGGCTTATCCTTATTGGAAACATAAAATTAACAATAGCACCTGTCGATTAAACAGCCTTGGACATTGGTGAGGACAATCGATGGTTACACTCTGGATAAGCTGATTTCTGCCTTCGAACTCAGCCAATGCGGGCAGTCAATTGTGTTGCGTCTACATAGCATTTGTTATGCAGTGTAGTGCACACACGTTTGTGCCGTTGTTTCCGCAAGCGCGATGGCGCGTGATAACAGATAAGATGACGATTGGCCGAGTTCTTCGGAGACCATGATATGTTGTTTTTCTGAGAAAAGTGACAATTTGGTCCGCAAACATGCATTGAAAAATAGCAGGGGAGCTTGAAACACACGCAAGTCACTGGTTAGGGTTGAAGTAGTTGCACAAGGGCCAACGTGGTTTTTATCTGACCGTTCGAGACTCGGCCCGCACAACTGTTTCCGGCGATGATCCCGGACTGTGAAGGTGTCGGGAGAACCGGAGTCGGACCGGGTTGCCACTCCGCAAGTCCTCTTGAAGTCTCTTCCGCTCCAGCGGACGCGTAACAACTCTCTCCCTTTCTTTCACCACAATGTCCACCTCTCTCGATCAACTCAAGTCGACCGGCACCGTCGTCGTGTCCGATTCCGGTGACTTCGAAAGTAAGATATGCACATAGAGCATATGGGTTGGCTTTCAATCCTGATCTTCATATCTCACAGGCATCGCCGTCTACAAGCCACAAGTAAGTCTTAGGCTCATAGCGACCAAGTGATGCCCAAACGTTCGATCGGATCGCTCACGTCTTGACTTCAGGATGCTACTACCAACCCATCGCTCATTCTCGCTGCGGCCAACAAGCCCCAATATGCACGCCTGATTGACGAGGCAGTTGCGGCTGCGAAGAAGGAGGGCGGTACGGCAGATGTGCAGGCTGTGAACGCACTAGACAGCCTGGTAAGCACTACATACTTATGTTGTGCACTTACGCTAACGTTGGTACTCTGCAGCTCGTTGCATTCGGCACGCAAATCCTCAAGATCGTTCCCGGCCGCGTCTCGACCGAGGTTGACGCTCGCCTCTCCTTCGACAAGGAGGCCACCAAGCAGAAGGCTTACAAGCTCATCGACCTCTACAAAAAGGCCGGAGTCGACAAGGAGCGTGTTCTGATCAAGATCGCTTCGACCTGGGAGGGTATCCAGGCCGCGCGCGAGCTCGAGAAGGAGGGCATCCACTGCAACTTGACTCTTCTCTTCGGCTTCGGCCAAGCCGTCGCGTGCGCCGAGGCCGGCGTAACCCTTATCTCGCCCTTCGTCGGCCGCATCCTCGACTGGTACAAGAAGAACAAGCCCGGCCCCGCCTACGCCGACGAGGAGGACCCTGGTGTCCAGTCGGTGCAGAAGATCTTCAACTACTACAAGCAGCACGGCTACAAGACCATCGTCATGGGCGCGTCGTTCCGCAATGTCGGCGAGATCAAGGCTCTCGCCGGCGTCGACTACCTCACCATCTCGCCCAACCTGCTTGAGGAGCTCAACAAGTCAAACGACCCCGTCCCCAAGAAGCTCGATGCATCGAACGGTAGGCAAATTCCGTCAGAAAGAACACCGGCAGTTCGCTGATATGTATATTTTAGCCTCCGCCGCGCCGATCGAGAAAGTGACCTTCGTCGACAACGAGCCCGAGTTCCGCTGGGCGCTCCTCGAGGACCAGATGGCCTTCGACAAGCTTCATGAGGGTATCAAAAAGTTCGCCGAGGACGGTGCTACGCTCCAGAAGCTCCTCGTCGACAAGCTCAACGCTTGAAGCCGCCGCGAATGATCAAACACAAATGTACTTTTGTTGTAGTTGCCTGGCTGAATAAATCTCCAGCTGCTTGTGTATTGGACATGGCTCATGTGAGCTCAGATGTATTACAATATGTACAGCAACTTGTTTGCCGAGAGATGGGGTAAGAGGAGATGCACTGAAGTACTGATGCTACACGGTGGGGGAGAAAATGGAGGTGGGGATAGCAATGGCCTCAAAATCTGAATCTCGCGGAAGAGTGCACCTGTGGTGCGTTATCACTAAGCGTCCTTAAGCGCCGAGCCTCTATACCACGAACGACAACGATAAAGAAAGAAACGGAGAAAAAAGAGGAAGGGGTGCGATCAATTGGAGACTAGTCATTCACCGGCCCTCTGATGGCCCGCTGAGATCAAGCCTTCCGAGCACCTCCTGAGAGCCAATGCTGCTTCCTCTGCGACTAGTGTCTCGTATCAAACGAGACGAACTGTCACCGCCGATGCTGCTACTTCCGGAGGTGCCCGGCGTACGCGAGCGCGAAACAGACAGTGGTGTCATCTGCGAGTCACGACGAGCCCCGCTCGTGCTACTCCCGCTCCCCAGTCCGGCGAGGCTCGCGAGGAATGCCTCGTTCATTTCTTTGAGACGCGCATCGACATCCGCAGGGCGGGTAAGCATTGGCTCCACAACAGGGCTTTCAGTCTCGACCGTGATGTTCACACTTGGCTCTGATGTGACGCTTTCCGTCGCGGATGATTCGGTGACCTCCGAGATGCGCGAGGGGCGCGAGGGTCCGAGGTTAGACGGTATACGTGGTGCTTGAGGGGATGAACCTGCGCTCCCGCTCCTCGTTAATCCCGGACCAGGCAGGCGGAAGGCTACGTCTCGGTCATGCCCCGATCCGGTGGCTTCATTAGTTAGAGTACTCGCCGTCGACGTGTTGGATGGTGCGCTCATCGCACTCAACGGCCGACCAGGAGTAAGAGGCAATGACGAGCCGCGTCTGTGTCCACGGAGTGGTGCACGTGCATCAATGTCTTGAACGAAAAGCGAGATGTCGTCGTCTTCAGTTGAGGTGTTCATGAATGATGCACTCTGGATACGGCTACGTGAGTGAAAGCAAATCATTGAATGGGTGCCACTCACGTTCCCTCTCTGGCCTACGACAGGACTCATAGCACTAGGAGGTTCTGACGCAATCAACGAGGGGCTCACCGCCGCGGATGCTGATGCCGCCACGGCCGCCGCGGTCTGTCTCGACACACCAAACGTGCTGGAATACCTCTTTGTTACTGGTAATCTCGGGCTCTCCATACTTGGGCTACGCGTTTCTCTCTTCTCTCCAAGGCTTCCGGGAAAGCTTGGGCGCCCAACACTAGCTGGTAGGCCCTGAGTTGTGATTGGTGATGGTGGTACCCGCGCAGAGGGCGACGCCGGGCTCGGATTTGAAGAGGGGCCACCCACGGCTGTAGATAGAGGCGAAGTGTGCCGGAAAGATGGTGAACTAGAGTGGACGCCCGGTGAGCCAGAGGAAAGGGTAGATGTCTTGAACAAGGGTAGATTTGCAGATGGGCGCTTAATGGGCATCGCATTGGGAGCAGGTGCAGACGGTAGCTCCCGCCCAGGTGTGCTCTCGCGACGCTGGCGTATGGACGCGAGCGAGGCGCTCTCTACAGCGCTTCCACGAGATGAGTTGCTCACGACCGATGCAGCAGAAGGTGATGTGCCCGGCAATGGACCGACTATCCCCGGTCGTGCGGTCTGAGTGGAAAATGAGGTAGTGCGACGATGTGATTGTCCGGCTACGGCAGGAAGGACGAAACGCTCCGCAATGGCGGCTGCAGAGCGTGGGGGTGAACGCGAGGCAGACGCTTCGGCCCCGCCTCCGGAGCCGTCTCGTGGACGTGCTGACAGCGTAGGGGTGAACTCGGGACCCTCGTCCAGCGAAAGGAAGCGAGAGGATAAGAGAGATTCCAACTCGTCGAGTTCAAAGGAGGGCGAGGTGAGGTACTGCACCGCGACGGTGAGTGTGCCAGTCGGATGTGGAACTGGCGGGAAGGAGTGATTGGATGTTTGCAAGGGTGCGACACCCGGTGCTGGACGTGCAGCAAAGGAAAAAACATCCGGCTCAGGGGGGGAACCAGATCGCACAGCACGAAGTTGGAGAGAGAGGGCAGACGAGCCTGGGCGCCTACGATGCTTCTTGAGGAGAGACCAGGCAGGGAGGAGACGGAGGAGGGTGAAGATGCTGCGGAAGAGGGAAATGCCGTGCTTATACATCGTCGGAGGCTGCACGTTCGAGGCCTGGTGCGCGAAGGAAAGGACCCAGGACTCGAGGAGGACTTGGCGCGGTGTTGGCTCGATGCGTATGCGGTGTGAATCTGTCGCACGATAGACGAGGACTTGATTGCTCGCCAGCTCGGGCACGACCAGGAGAACTTGGAGTTCAAAGGAAGGGACGGAAGCCAGCGTGGAGACGGTACGATAGGGGTGAGTGTACTCCCTGAAGGTCCCTGGGTCGCTCAATTCGAGGTTGAACTGTGAGTTATCATTAGCACTATCGTCGAAGCGGATGCGCTCGAGAGGTAGTCGCAGCGGCTGGCGGGGAGATGTGTACATCCATTGATGAGAACACTATGGAATGCCGCCTGGAGCAAAGGTCCAACATCCATATCAGCCGCTGAGGGCATCCCCAGCGCACACTACTGGGAGCGTTGCTCATGACCGTCCGGTTCCACGTGTTTGAGCAGATACGGTGAGGTTGCTCCACAGCAAACCAAATGTTGGGTGCTCGTAGCACAGGCATGGTCCGAGACGGCCCACACTGCACTCAGCAGGGCATTCGGTGGGTGGCGCGCCGGTGCGCCGACACGACCGACTCGCGGGTACCACCACTCGGACCACGAAACGCGCTGAGGGTAGGCAGACTCACCCATTTCTCCGTCTTTGGCGTCCTCCCCGGCTCCGGAAGTGTGCGTCCATCGTGAACGACCGCGGCGAGCTTGGTGTACAAGTGGTGCGCTATCTGGTCTGCCTTCTGCAGGTCTTCGGCCATAGTAATCTGGTAGGTGGTACGCCCGCAGCTGTCTGCGGAGCGTCACGGTTCTTCGTCGAGGTCGTCGAGGTCTTCAAGGAGAGTCAGGCCTAGAGAGGCGTGCAAGTCATGGACACGGTAAGGGGCGCGACGGCAGTGGCGGCGGGAAGGCTCAGGTAAAGGCTGAGTAGGACTCGGTGACGCGCGTCCGAAGCATGTCCATATAAGCGCGCTGCCGACGTTCCAGCCGGGGGTAAGCGACATAGGCAGCCGTCCCCTTTGTCCGCTGACCCTATTGTCCAGTACGGCGCTTGTTGGAACCAAATACCGTCAGGCTGTAAAGGCTCAAAGCACTCTGTCAGAGAAATGAGAATGGAGCCATCACAGCTCTCTGCACTGGATCTATAATACACAGACGACAAACTACTACGACCACACCGCCCCGTTCGCCTGGGCGATAGGGTAATCCATAAAGGGACAATACAAAAAGGGAAAGCGACGAGAACGATAAAGGAAAAAAAAAAAAAGAAAAGTTAGTAGCCCCGATGGATTATCACTTCAAAAGCCTTTATCATGGATAAACTTGGCGAGGTACCGCACCATCTCCGCCGTCTCCTCCCCAACTGGTCGGATCCACTGTGGTGGGAGCGCAAACCCAAACTAAGGGAAGCGAGTCAGTGTCAGAGTACGGTCGTGTTAACTCGTTTCTTGTGGCGTAGAATATGGGATTGAGGGTTCCAGACGTACCGTGCCAGTATCGCGAAGGTGGATCGCGTAAGAGTATTTGATGCCCGCCTTTGCATACATGTAGTCGACAACATTTCCGCCAGCACGATAGAGCTGGAAGCACAATTGACCCGTCTGTATTAAACCTGAGGTTAAAGACGATATCGATATCACGAGCGTCCGAGACGAACCGTAAACCATGTGCCATGCGTTTTCTGTGCCGCATGAGCTGCCCCAGACGCTAGCTCAAGCTGATCTTCTGCATCTGGTGGCGTCCTCTTACATGAATACGAGAATGGAGAGGACACTGAACATGAAATAAAAGGAACAGAGGTCAGCGTTTTACAAAACACAGGCTTTGGACCAGCATTCACCCATTTGGCCGTAGCTCCGCAGTTCTAAGAATGCGACAATGTTCGGGAGTGCCTCGACAAAGTTGGCTAGATTATTCGTCTCAGGAGCCTCGAACGCTCGACGGCCGGGGTACCAGTGTGAGCACGGGTCTGTGGGTGCAGAATCTGAAGCGATGTGGGTCATTCTCCTTTCAGCAGGGACGAATAGTCGTGTCGACTCACCCTTGAATTTGGCGTTGGCAGCCTTCTTCCATTTATAACCCTATAGTTTAAGAAGCCAAGTATTAGCTGAAATAGTCAGGTCTAGAGTCCCATAGAACTTGCCCAGTTGCTGTTAGGCTTGTAAGCGCCAAACCCGAGGCATTCCAAACAGAGAGTTGTACATACCGGTTCATATCGAGCCCAACACATTTCTCATAAGGACCAATGATTTGCCGGTTCTTATACCTGGAAAAATGACGTGAGACATACAAACTTGAAGATCAAGATGAATATGGCGCACCAGAAACGATCATATTCCCATGTATACGCATAACCGTCCGGATTGGGAGAAGGCACTACGTAGAAGTCCTGATAAATTTCACAAGGTTAGTTTAATCCAATCTGAGTTCAGAAGCCGCACATGAGTATCCAGCAGTGAGGCTAGCGATCCGGCCTCAGACGAGTTTCCAAGGAGCGCATGGGACAGATAGAGTGCCGTCGCAGTCCCAATCCACTACAGCTCAGTCCGTTAAACTGTCCTTGATGAGGCAAGAATAGATATACACGCACCTCACGCGCGTGCTGCGGCCCAAAGATGACGACCCCCGGCTTTTGGTCATCGGCTGGGCCATGAGGCTTGGGTTTCCGTCCACGCCCTTTCCTTCCTCTGCGTCTTGTGATGCATCTTCTTTCACCATCTATTTCTTCAATTTCCTCTTCAAAGTCGACGGAAGAAGCTCCGCTGGAAACCTTTAGAGCGTACATCTCCCGCCCTTCGCCAGTGTGCCCTAAATGTAGGAGGTGGGCTCGGTCGGAGTAATTACCCGCAAGCGCAAACATGAACGCATCAACGTCTGCGAGGGAATGATAGGTCTCGTGAAATGTGCTGTTCTCCAGACCTCGTTGAACGTTGTAGCTTGAGGCATGAACAGACTTGGTAGCGGTAGGATGTAGAATAGCATTGGCGGAAATGGTGGTGTAATTCGAAAGGGCGTCTTGAAGGGCTGGTGTGAAGGGTGCGGGGGAAAAGATGTCGGCGTGGGTATGCGAAAGGTGCCAGAGGTCATAGTTCCGAGCCTGAAAGGAACAAAGTCAGGCCTCAGTCTTCTCGACGCATAATGTGAGAGCGTGCAAAGAGTTGCACTGTGCATAGGCCGCGAGCGAACGGCCAAGCCGAGTCACACGACCACCAACTAAATTGGACGGATAGAGATCGACTACATTACAAACCTCGACAAGTCCCAACAATTTCCTCGCCTCACGCCGTCCGTTGATAGCTACGCGCGTCAGCACGCCCGCAAGCGGCTCTGTTGTTTCCGAATAGCCTACACCGGCATCGGAAATGGGCTTCTGAGCCGGTCCATTCGCACCCGTCGGGGACGCCTGCACGGAGCCGAGGGCTAACAAGGCAAGCACTGCAGTCGTCGACACCATGGCGGCGGTGGTGTATTGAGAGTGAGAGATAAGGCAGGCGTGGGAGCTGGTCGATGAGGACGAGAAGGTTTATGAAGAAAAGGTTGCAGGTGGTGGCCGAAGCGGGGGGGCGGTTGATGTAGCCGAAGACTTGGTTCAAGACTCAAAGTGTTCCTGACAGTTCGGACTTGTTGCTCGCCGATCTCACAACCACTAGTACGGTCGTCCTTTACGAACGTTGCTCTCTGTCCAACCACAGCGCACTCTCACTCACTCTCAGTGCAAGCTGCCACCCGAAATGCTCGGTTTTCCTACAAATCTTTTTTTTTTTTTTTTACGAAGCGGGAACACACTTCGGCTGGTTACGGCAATTGCAGCAAGTTTGATAAGAAATATTCCTCGTCGCATCTCATCTGAGACCCACACACAGCCAGGCGCGCGTCAAATTGCGACTCAAAGTCTGACATTTGTACGCTACAAGAAAACACCAGGACGCAGGAGTCAGCCTGCATTCGACTCTGACGACTACTTAGTATCACACGGGCCCCGGCTTCGTAACGAAAAGGGTGCTTTGATGGTGGCTCCACGCCTAGTTTTTATCGCCACGTGGAGTACCCTCTCCTACTTTGCTGTCTGACCCTCCTCAAAGCGTCATCCAAGAAATTACGATGGGCGCGCATGACCTAGTCGATCAGTCTCCACCGGCTAGTTACGACTCGGAGAAGAGCCAATCTCTAATTGCACTTGGATCGCAGCTAGAAGGAGACTTTAAGAAGAACGGAGATGTTGAAAATCTCTCCGGGGCCATTCGTCACTACGAGACGGCAAGGGAGCTTCTGCCAACGAGCGATCAATTATTGACTGTTGCAACGAGCAAGCTCGCATCGGCCCTTTCAGAGAGGTTCAAAATAACGCATGCTATAGATGATATTGAAAGAGCCATGAAGCTTTCTCAAGAGGCGCTTGACCTCGACGCACGCAAAGGTCAAGTTCGACCGGACGCTCTTAACATCCATGGCTTCATTCATCTCGAGCATAATCGGGCGACTAAGGATGTTAGCTCACTCGACGCTGGCATGGACGCTTTCTACAAATCATTGCATATCTGCAATATCGTAGATTCACAAAATCCTGAGTCAAAACAACAAACACGCTCAATCCGAGCTCTGGCTCTCAACGGCCTCGGCAATGCCCAAAAACTTCTTTATAAAGATAGCCGAGGCAAAAATCAGGATGCTTTCAAGCAGGCTGTCCATTTCTATCAACAGGCGGCCCAACTTTACTCTCCCGAGGAGGATAACTTTGCTATTCTTGTCACGCTTTTGGCTGACACCTATATCTTGGACCTCAACATGACGGGGAGCCAGGGCTCTCTTTCCGAGGCAATACGACTGTATCGAATTATAGTCTCTTTGCGGCCCCCTGGTACACCTGATCGCGATCTACCGCTTACAAACCTTGCTCGTGCGTTAACGTACTTCGCGGAGGAGCTGACGATGCTAAACCGTTACGACGAGGCCCGTAAGCTCCTCATCGAGGCATCGCGATCACTTCCAGAAGGTCATCCCCGGCAGAATGGAATTAGTACGCTCCTTGCAACTGTTATGATGGGTGGATACTATAGCAATCGTAGCGTAGACATTCTGGTGCAAGTTTCTAGGGAAAGTCGTTCGCTCCTCCAAAATCAGAAACTTGGTGTCCCAGACCGCGTCGCTACGCTTAATAACCTTGGTCAGGCGCAGCTTGCTTTATTTGAATCGAATAATGACTTGACCGCGCTTGATGAAGCCATATCATCTTATCGAGAAGCTGTTGAACACGATGCTCAGGAACCAGACCAACAGTTCGGACGCTTGTATAATAACCTCGCCCAAGCTCTCCGCAGTCGCTACAACGCATTGCTCAATCTCCAGGATCTTTCAGAAGCAATATCATTGTATCGTAAAGCAATGAGTGTTTTCGTTCCTAATGATTCCATGCATGTAACTTCTTCGCTACACCTATCTCAATCATTGCTGGCCGAGTCTCCCCTTCAAGATTGGGACGAAGGATTCAAGCTTTTTTCAACCGCTGTAGCTGATACCCGTCAATCTGCGCGCCATCGACTGAAACATGGCATTGAGATTGTTCAAGCTGCCGAAGAGGTGATGGACCGCGCTTCTCCGCATGATAGCCGTCGCTCCAAACAACTACTGGATGCACACATGCAACTCATTAGTCTTCTGCCTGAAGCGGCGAATCACGGACTCACTCTGGCCAATCGTTTTAGCGAACTTAGGAACATAGGCGATGTTGAGAATCTCTGTCGACTTGCTGCCTCCCGAGCCCTATTACTCGATAAACCGAAATTAGCGATTAAAATCCTTGAGGAAGGGAAAAGCACCTTTTGGGCTCAGGCGCTTCTTCCGCGCGCGTTCACTCCTGAGCAGACCGAGGCAGACCCAGAGATGCATGAGCTCACGCAGATTTTGATAGAACTTGAGAAGAATGAGAGGGTAACCTCATTCGCAAGCATGGATGCTGGAGAACGATTTATCGAAAACAGGAGACAACAAAACGTTCGAGCGACAGAGCTCATGAGGCGGATTCGAGCACGTCCCGGCATGGAACACTTCTTGAAAGTGCCCGATTTCGAAACGCTCGCAAAGGCAGCTGGAACAGGACCTGTCGTTCTCCTTGTGTCCACTCGCCTCGCTTCGTTTGCAGTCATCCTACCTGACCCTTCCGGGACTATTCAAGTATTGCGTCTCGAAAATTTAGCCCTACCACAGCTTCAGGCACTGGTTTCAAAACGTCCTCATACAGGGCTTGTTAATAGGCAAGTTTCAACTGAAAAAGCAGAAAGAGGGGAAAGGCTGGGGATGCACAAGTCAGCCAAAGGGAAACCGTCTGTTCGGCCTTCTGAGAAACGGATGGACGTTTCTGCGTACTCGTTTTTACAAGAAATTTGGGACTCTATTGTCTGGCCAGTTTTGGACACGCTATCGTTGCCAGTTAGTGCTCCTCATTTAGCTACACTCATCCACTTACTTACAACCACCAGAAAGAAATTGGACGCCATCGCCCTCGTATCCACTGGTGTCCTTTTGGAGAGTTCACTTTCCTCCCTTTGCATGCCGCGGGTATCTACTCTGGCCCTGAGCAAATTTGCACTTCTGATTACGTTGTTTCTTCTTACACGCCGTCCTTATCTGCGATTTTGAAATCTCAGCAAGGATTCAAGGCTATTCCGCGTCAGGAGCTCAAAGCGTTGCTAATCGCCGTTCCAGATGCACCTTACTTCGAACCACTGGCAAACGTAGAAGACGAAGTTAAAATACTCACAGAAATTATTGACCAATCGGGAGCGCTAGTGCTGAACGATTGGGGCAGTACTCCTACAGTGTCTTCAGTGATAGATGGCGTCCAAAACGCGAATATCTTACACTTAGCCTGCCACGGTCATCAACACGATGAAAATGCCCTCAAGAGTTATTTTGCGCTTCAGGATGGGCAGCTTAGTGTGTATGCACTAATGAAGCTGGACCTTCAAGATGCAATCCTTGCTTTTCTGAGCGCGTGTGAGACTGCCACAGGCGACATCAACCGATCAGACCAAGCAATACACCTTACTGCTTCCATGTTATTCTGTGGATTTAGGAGTGTGATATCGACAATGTGGTAAGTATTGTCCTTCTTGGATGTCAAAATATTCTAACTGGATCATTATTCTCAGGACAATGGGTGATGAAGATGGGCCATTGGTGGCGCGTGTCGTTTACGAGGAGCTTTTAGAGCAGGACACGTTTGAAATCAACGATATCCCATACGCACTTGACGATGCTGTTCAACGTTTACGGGAAGACACTACAGTTGGACCTGAGCGGTGGGCCACGTTTATACATGTTGGAGCGTGAATTGATGATGCTAGACTTGTTGAATAACTTGAGTGTATGAATTTTGGTCTTTACTGAAGATCCCAATATTCGATGTAGATGTGATCTTTTTCCAGCTACTGTTGAATCACGCAGTTGTCTATGTATTATGTGCGCTCTCAAATGCCCATCCCATATCAGAATTACGTCCGAAACGGCATTATCTCAATTGTTTAACCTAAGAATTGCTTACTATTTTCGTTTGTGGGGTAGCAACCGCAATGATCAATCATACACCACCGGAGCATGATCATGGTGAAATGACGTCACGATTTATTTCTGGAATCCGGCTCACGTACATAAAAGGCCCTGATCCTCGTCGGGTATCTAGAAAATTGTCACGATCTCCTTTGCATAGCTTTACAACCATCATGTCCTCCAACGTCAACACCGAGCCCACCTCCGCACCCAATATGCCCACCCGCAACTCGGAGGTTCGCACCTCGGCTCCCGACGATATCACTGAGGCACCGTCCGCGCAGCCTGGTGGTGAGCCTTATCCGGAACAGAAGCATGCTGGCTCTGTTGGATATGGCCCTAATTATCATCACGGTCCCGTAAGTGGCACTTGCGTGTAGCCGTGTACGTTATTCGAACGGTGACTAAATAGCTCAAACGACTTTAGACCACTGGTGACAAAATCACTGGTATGAAAGAAGAACTCAAAGGCAAGATTACGCGTAATCCGGAACTCATTGAGAGAGGACATGATCGTCGCACTGGTGATCTACAGCGGAAAGAGGAAGAAGCAGATGTGAGTATCAACAACACTGCCGTCACTAGGACCAGGAAGCGGTTAGGCATTATTGCTAACTGTCTTTCAGGATGCTGCCAACCCCTTCAAGTCGGCTAACGCAGAGGAAGAATCCTCTAATAGCAGATCTTCAGCAGGGGCTGCTGGAGGCTCATCAGAAGCCGGCTCACGGGCACGTGGTGAAGTGCCAAGGACGAAGGACATTGGCCAATAAATTATATATTCGCCTAAAGACGAAACATATGTATTTGTTGTAATTCTATTATCGCAACCAATACTTATCTCGTAAAGTTCACAAACTCCAACGTGGTACTTACGTCGTTAGTATCAGACCCTCATCAAACTTACGCGCGTAAAGGCCGAGCCATCAAAAAGGGTTCCACGATTATGACGACATGAATGTATGGAGAAGCGACTGTGGCAAACCACATGTGTCCCCAGCATTCATCTCCATCCAAGCCACAAACAACGTCACGCTCGCAACGACGTCAATATACAGCATATCTAGCAGTATAAAGTCCGATATCTTTATCTTCCCTCATACGCACCAAAACCCCGCAGCCACCACCAATCGCTCACATCATGGATTCTCTCCGATCAGCGTTCTCAGGTTCCAACAACAACGAACAAAATAAGGAGCAAAGCTCTGGTGGTTTCATGGATAAGATGAACAACTCTCTTGGCGGCGGTCAGAGAGGCGAACAGAACGAAGACATGCTCGACAAGGGTACCACCATCATCTCTCCTCCAAACATAGACCTGCCGTGACTGAAGTGATGATCTGTAGGCGTGGATTTCGTCCAGGAGCGCATGGGTCAAGGCCCACAAAACAACGAGTCTGCACTTGAGCAGGCCAAAGATGAGCAGATTTCGGACGCCATCCGGGGCGGGTACAAGAGCATGACAGGCAGTGGCATGCCTATCAAGGACAAATAAAATAATGTAACCAGCGATTGAAGATGGGATTATCTGTATAATAGTGTTGATGCACAGAAATGTCTACTTGAAATCCCTTGATGACCTTGACGAAAGCACCCGTATAATGCCTGCGTCGACCGACTGTGGTACGGCTGCGTGAACAAAGCGCAGAGTGCGCCGTTCCGATTTACGATCAGGCATGATAAGCGTGAGTCTGCACTCCACAACGTCTTTGCCATTGCTTGCCACCAGTGCACGCACGACAGGCGTCCAAAAGTAAACCGTGCGAGCTATGGGAGGCTCTGGTCCCGTTAATTGAATCTCTATTTGGGAAAGGTAAGGATACTCGCGCTGGCGACGGCAGAGGAAGGCCTCAAGCGCGTGTGCACAAGCACGGGCGGAGTCGTCGGTGGAGAGACGGACGGGGCCGAGATGGAGGTCTTGTAGGTGGCATAGGGAAGGGAGGATGAAAGCATTCCAGTGTAGTTCTGAGATGGCTGTCATGAGCATTATATTCAAAACTTGCAAGTGATCAACACACCTGGTGAAGAGTAACCCATATATTCCATATCGAGGTGCAGTTCCTTCAAGTTTGATTGGGCAAAAGAACAGTACATATCTACAAGTATCATATCATCCTCAGTCGCAAGGGGTAACCAAAGTCGATCCATACGAGGCGACACGAGAGACGGCGCAATCGCTTGCCATGAAAGCGACTGAACGTCATCCGCGATTGTGACTTGCAAAGCTGAGAGAGTCAACGGGATTTCGTCAACTCTTGCGGAATATCCTTGTTCGCCTATATCTACATAGTCCAGATTAAGGCGTTCCAGGAGCGGGAATGAGCGGAGGAGAGTGAGTAGGTCCTGGATCGAGTAGAAGTTGGAGGCCATTATGGTGAGCGTTCGGACTTTTCGAAAGCTGTCGAGTATGACAGTCCGGTTCGGCTCTCCGTATCGTGTCCAGTCGTCGCTCAGTGTTAAGACTTCTATTGTCGGAATGTGTGCGGTGAGAGGAGAAATGTCCACTGGGGGGCGAATCCATGGCTCTGCGTTTCCGTAACTGTCGTAAAGGATGTCCAAAGCTAATTCGCGAACATGGGAGCCAAGACCGGGATTCTTTTGCAGCAGCTCAACCAGGGCCCAGAACTCTCGCTCGTTGAAGATATAAAGAGTCTGGAAAAGGTGAAACCGGCTGGCAGGAAGCCATGACCGTGCGACGAGTGAGCATGCCCGCAGCGTTTCTTCATCGTCGTGCAGATGGTCGATAACCCGGTCTATCAGTTCGGGTATGTCACCCAGCATTGTAAGTCAACTTTTGAAACGAGAGTGTGGCGCGTCAGCTGAGTGAAAAAAATAGGTGCAATGGCACTGAGCATGATGAGAGCAGCATGCAAGCCGTGCGGAAGGCACATGGTCGAGGGTGCTTACAAAATAATCCGAATGGCTATGCCGCGCATTCCCGTAGATGCACCCGGGCTCTCCGACGACCCACTAAGCACTCACACCACTTGTCCGACAACTTAGGCACACTATGGGCGCCCTTCCCCATGAGATGCATACACATCACGAACATGTCTGAAATTTGACAGGGCACATTTATCTGATCTCGTGTCAAAGATGAAGAGAGGATATGAAACCACTAGCAACAATGTTTTGTTGCCTTCGATCTCAGCACTGTATACAAACGGATCCAAGAAATGACCTACGTAGAACCAACTTCAAGCTAGCTCCAACCTTTCATTGCCCTTTGTAAAGGAAAGGCCGGAAAGAATCCTCTTTTCTACGAGTTTTCTTGGCCGAACTACAGGATGCGAACAGTGGAAGATGAGCTGACAATGATTAAGACATGTGCGCCACCAGTCATAGCCAACGTCATATCAACCCCATCTTGCAATGCGCCACCGGCCCTGACAACAGCTTTTGAAGTTGTATAAAGCAGCAGCCAACTCCCCCCTCCCAGATCGGTACTTATTCTATCGCCTACATCCATCGCACATCTTCTAACCAACCACCACCGCTACAGCCACACATGGACTTCCTCAAAGAACTCACGGAGAAGCGCGACGGCGGTGCTGCAGGCCAGAACACCGTTGCGCGCCCCGCAGACACACAGTCTACCCAACAGAATTCGGGAGGCGGCCTCTTTGGCAGCTTGCAGTCAACGGTGAGTCGCTTGGCTGTGGAGACTGTGCGGACGCTGAACTCGATGTCTCCTACCACAGATGAACGAAGCCTTGGGAGGCGGCGCAAAGAGCGAAGCACGGGAAGGTAATCGGTTCTCCCACTAAATTGCGTGTTCCCGACTGATATCGCATCGATTTCCCTATCGCGCAGACGGCCTCGACAAAGGTCAGTATCCCTGATCCTTCACGGAAGCATAGGGGACACGCTGGCCCGCCTGTCTCTCCTTCTTCGTACTGATCCTCTACTTGCAGCTGTCGATTGGGTACAGGAGAATGTCCTCAAGGAAGGCCCACAGAACAACGAGTCTGCCCTCGAACAAATGAAGGACGAGCAGATTTCCGATGCGATCCGCCGTACCTTTAAGAGTACTACCGGCCGCGATTTCCCCATCAAGGATACCAACTAAGCCTATTGTGGTTCAGAGAAATATGGGAATTAATGAAGTCAATCATGTTTGTACGCTTCGTTTTTGGGGGTTAAGCAAATCAATCATTCTGTCTTGATGCGTAGAAGTCGGATAATTTGAAAACCAATTTGCTGACAGTTTTGCTGCTGCCGCATAGTTGATCCACAAATGTCTATTGAGGCGCTGTATGTTCTCTATGCTGACGAATCAGTGAATATATCGTGGTTTAAATGTACGCAAGTCCAAAAAGAATGTGCTGAAGAACGTCCGCGATAGCTTTTGAAGTAAATGTGCAAGAATGGAAAAACATGGGAAGACATAAAGTGAGGGAACAGAGTAGGCCAACTTTCGTCGAGGAGGAGAGCAGTTGGTGAAGGAGTGGAAAGGAGGCAAGAGAAAAGATAATAGTGGGTCCAATTATCAATACACGATTTATTCCGCAGTTGTGACCAGAAGCAAGAGACATTGTCTGATGTGATGTGTGTATCCGAACTAGAGGGCGTCGGTGAAAGAAGAACAACGCCGTGGAAACGGCCACTTGCCTTTAACAAGTGTCTAATTGGCTGTTCTTTGGCCACGAATACCCAGCAGGGCCACCAATGGCTCCTTGTTTTGTCCATGTTGTCAAATTGGGATCTACACGGACTTACGTCAGTGACTTCGCCGGATAAAGTGGAAAGAAAAGCGCCGTACTCATGTAGGCATCCAAATGGCGGTTGATATAGTCCTGAGTAGGGTAATCCTTTGGATCGCACCCAATATTTTCAGAGCCTTTGCGCTGATAGACGCGCACATAATCGATAAGCATCTCCGCTGGCATCATCATCGTTTCTGGCAAGATCTTCTGCCAGTTTCTGGAGATGCCCAAGTTCAGGACGATCGACTGGACAACCTACTTCAGCCGGCCTGACACATAGACGTTCACCAAAAGCAGAGGCTCACCATGGGCTCCTCGGGAATGATCCGGCTGCTCACACCAGTGCTGTTCACGCCGCTGTCGGGGCCCATAGCAGCCGCGCCCATGCGGTAGCTCGGCTTGCCGTCACTGTACCAGGTGATGAAACCATCGTCGCGGCTCTTGGGGTCTGCCCAGTACTCGAATCCGAACACCTTCATGTTTTGACCCGAGCCCTGGAACATGTCCGCGGGAACTCGAGTGAGCGAAGAAACGGCTTGCTGGACGGCCGAGCCTCTGCACAAGACGGATTGTCAGGCCATGTGAACTCTCCCAGCCGATACAGAGAGAGGGAAAAAAATGCGCACCGGTACGTGTTAGGTATCGTGATTGATTCGTCGTAGATGAAGAACTTGTCCGCCGTGTCGTTTTGGAACAGGTAGTCGTGCGTGAACGGGGCGAACTGCGCCGACTGGGAGATGACCTGGCCGCCCCTACCGTGCTTGTCGGCCTCAGCCTCGAGCACGTCAATCTCTGGCGCACCGCGTCCCCTGGACGTGGTCGGTCCGGGATGATCCTCGCCAGCACACGTGCAAGCCGACAGGCGCTGACCAGGCAACCAGGAGAGCTCGTAATTATATTTCGAGCGGGACGCTTCGGAATACAGTGCAGAGGCGGGACCAGACTTGTCGGCATACGTCTGGTTCGGGAAGGTGCCGACATCGCACGAATCGTAGCTAACGAGGGGAGACGATAGTCAGTCGACAGTAATGCGAAGGAGTAGGTGCAGAAGACAAGGGAAGTGAAGCGGAGATAAACAAGAAGTGACGGCATGCGGGTATAGAGAGGTCCATCATCATCGGAATCCTTAAAGTGGCGAGAAGGTGAAGAGCAATTGATGAAACGTACGAGTAAGGCCACAGTCCGTCCGTCGTGGCGCCATGGCCGGGTCGACCAAGGTTGCCCATCGTCCATACACCAGGCCACTGAAAGGAATCATTTGCGTCAGCCGACAGCACGACAGGAGCTACAGGGAGGTGACTTACATAGCCTGTCGTGTCCTCATTTGGACCCGGGAACGACGCCGCAACCTCGATGTAGCCGCTCGTGAAGCAGAACTTGTTCCAGCTCTGGAGCATGCCCGAGATGTACTGCATCCCCTCGTGGTTCGTCCTGTTCTCCATCGTGATGACCAGCTTCCCGTTCCGGGTGGTGATCTGCGCGGGGTCGTAGTACTCCAAGTCGTTCGTAGCCCAGTACCAGAGGTCGACCGCCTCCCAGTAGGGGTCGTCGCCAGGGTAGAACGAACGGCCGGGGTTCTCAAACTCGTCGGAGAAGACGAGGACGTAATCCTTGCCGTCGTTCCCTGTGCGCGCGTGGGCGTCTTTCGGCGTGTCTGGGTCGATGAGCTGAGGCATGGATATGCTAAACAGACGGAAACGACGTGAGCACGGGTCGCTAGCCGATTCGAGAAAGAAAAAAGAGCGCACAGAAGCGGTTGCTGGCCGGTGCCGTTGATGTGGATGTTGCCCGTGCGAGAGTCGATGCCCCGGAAGCGGTCGCGGAAGTAGGTCAGGACGGGGTAGACGACGAAGAGGGCCATGAGGCCGCCGACGAGGAAGAGGAGGGTGCCGATGTTGAGCATCCCGCGCGAGGTGAAGATGCTGACCTTCTTGTCGGGCGTGCGCATGTCGTGCAGCGCGTCCTCGTCATCGTCGGCCTGGTTGTGGTCGAAGGTGGGGTCATACGCGTAGGGGACGAGTCCGCGGGAGGAGGCGACGGGGTACTTGGAGTCGGAGGAGAAGGTGCTGTCGCCGGAGGAGGAATAGGTGCTGTCCCGGTACGAGTGGCCGAGCTTGGGCGGCGGGAGGAGGACGCCCTGCTCGTCCGGCGCGTTGGCGAGACGGTAGAGGATCATGCTGCCCCTCATCCCGCCCGTCAGCGCTTGCGTCTCCTCCGACGCGACGCGCATGAGGTGCACCGATCCCGGGCGGGAGTTAGGGTAGAGCGAGCTCGCGCGAGAGCCAGTCCGCTGCCCGACGCCCAGCGATGAGTTGGGGTTGAGCGGGGACGGCCGACTCGGGGAGCCGAGCTGAGAGCGCGAGAACGAGCTGGGCGGGACAGCTTGTTGTTGCTGCTGCTGAGAGAGCAGCGGCTCGTCGACGGAGGGGGAGTCGGGGAGTGAGTGTCGCATGCCTGGGGTGCTGTCACCGGGAGTGGTGGAGGAGGTGCCTGTGGTGGCGGTCGATGTGCGCGGAGGTGGTGGCGGCGGGCTGGTTGGTGGCTGGACGGGAGAAGGGGAGAGGACGCTGCTGTCGGGATGCTCGGACGAGCCGCGCGGGCTTTGGGGCGTCGCCATCGTGGCTGGTTTGGCAGCGGCGGGTGGACGAGAACGACGACGACGACGACGACGGGCGAACGCGCTAGGGGTGCGTGTGAAGGGACGGTGGGTGTGAAGAGGAGAAGAAAGGGGAATGACAGACGAGAAATTTGAGAAAAAGAATAATAAAGGAACATTGTCAGAAAAAATAATGGATTAGTTGCGCACGTCGGACGTCGACGTCGACCCAACGATGTCATCCGCCTCTGTTTCCCATCTCAGCCACCGCGTCCGTCCCTTTCAGCTTCCGTCCCGTCCGATCAGTTCGCACCGTCCGCACACCGTCTCTCTCTCGCCATCCAAGCGCCTCTCAACAGGATTGACATCTTTGATTTTCTGCTAGTTCCAAAAAAAAAAACGTAGAGTTTGTGTCCCTGTGTGTGACTTTCCACGAGATAGAAATCAGAGCAACCCACCACACAATAATACTGTGGGTGACATCTGTTGTGGTACCGCGTGTTCGTTATACCCGTCAGCTGACAGTGCCCAGTGACCCCATCGACAGCTCAAGCCACGCTACCGATGCCGAGCGCCGAGCGCCAAGTCCTTCTCTCGACCGTTCGTCACTTCGACAAATCCTCTTTTCAGGAATCCGTTCGTTTTCGTCCACAAACTCTCCAGTTCGACTGTCGCAGCGTCGCCCTCCAAAAAATCCCGCGATAGACGTGTGAAGAGCAAAATCGTGTCGAGGTGTCGGCCATGGCTCCGAAAGGATCTCGCGCCTTTGTGCCTGTTCGCTTGCGTGCCAAATAAAGCACGCGGGTGGGTGATCCTTCTGGGCTGCCTTGCCATCGACCTGGGTCTGCGTTAAATGCACTTACTCCGGACCGTATGTATTCAACCACGGACTGTCGTTTCATTTCGTACCCAGAAATTAGGAGAAAGCGAACAGTCACGTCGTCAAAGCCCAGTCACAAACGACATCTATCAGCGTCCGAACCATAGGTCTTTTTTTTTCCCCTCTCTCTCTCTCTCTCTCTTTGTGGACTCGACTTCACAGGTTCGAAACTGGAGATGTGATGCGCTTATAATTTCCATCGCGCTTTGATCTCACTTATCAACTCACCAAAATCGTGGATCTGGAAAATGAATGAGACCATGGTGCTCTGACATCTACACGTGTTCAAGCCCAGGTCGTTACGTCATCGCACACACAAAGATCGCGTCGGTTTCTCGACACTTTTCCAAGCGTCGACGTGGGCTCTGTGTGCTCCCATCCAACATCGCCCGTCTCGATAACAGAGATAGGATTACGAGACAATTGGTCCCATGCGTGCTCTCTCGCGAGATGATTGGGGCATCCGTAAGGAACGCGAGGAGCGATGCGTGTCTCAATGGGGCGTTCGTCAAGGCGAAAGATGTCGTGGCGTCGGCTTCTTTGGCAACATCCCCTAACCCACCGGATAGGCTCGAAGGGGCAAAAAAAAATGGTGATTTCTGAATAGGTAATCACCAGATCCTGGTTGATTCCGTAAAGTCTCGGTACCAAGGAGGCGATAAAGTCGGTCGTTCAGAGGCGACTGGGGTCGATGAAGAAAGAAACAGCGCTCAATTACGAGAACGCGAAGCTCAGATTGCTGTTGGGGGAAATCGAGCATCTCGCTGGCCATCGTGTCAGGCCATGGTCGCGGGTGGATCACGTTCGATGCCCTTTCGAAGCTCCAGAAGTCGGTCACGCCTCACGGGTCGTTATCTCGCGTAGCCGCCAGCACCGAAGCGAACCAAACACCTGAGTAGAGAGGGGCAGCAGTGGGCTGTAGAAGAATGCGCGTGGTTGGTTGAGCCGTTGTGAGGTTCACAATCTGGACCCGTCACTTCGAGGTCGCGGTCGGGATTCGCCAACGTGGGAGGGGCGGCAGCTTGCCGAGTGTCCGTTCATATCTCTCTCTTGGGGCTGAAGCAGGAGATGAAATGAACCGACAGAGAGTTTCGTAGTGCATATATGGACCCAAATATGAGTTGAAGCGTCTTGAAGGCGCCCGGGCCGCGCCAGTGCTTTTTTTTCTGCTGGGCAAAGGGTGTCACGCAATAGTACGGCATCGCTTTTGCCGTCGCGGTCGCTGTCTCAGACCAAGCGCATACCACTGAGCAGAGCTGTATCGACTTGGCGATGGATTGTGAACGTATGGAACTGTTAGTTACTCCCGGTCGTGGAGGGAACAGAGTTGAGCGTTTGGACGACAGGTAGGATGGAACTACTGGATAAGGCAAATTGTGGCAGTGGATTTGGGCTGGTTAGACGGAGGAAAACAAAAAGTCCGTCATCATCGTCCGGTGAACCACACCACTCGAGATTTCTCCAGTCCCCCAACCCTCAGCCACCCCCGAACGTCGCTTCCCCCTTCTCTCTCCCTCTTCTTCCCAAACCACCATCACCACCTCAATCGTTCAGGACCGTCCACGCGCTCGTCGTCTGCAACAGCTTTGGCTCTCACTCCACACATCGATCATCGATATATATACACACTGCCAGCGAACCATCGATCCCAGCAACCCGCGTCGCCGCCCTTCTTTTGCCACCAACCCACAGCTGAAACCAGATCATGGCCTCCCCAACCATCGACGCTCAATCCCTCACGAGTGCGCGCATTTATCTCCTTTCATCTCGCGATTATTTTTTTTGTTGATGCTTTACATCACTCCTGTCAGCCGCCCAGGCCGCTCCCCACACAAGCCCGTCCCGCTCTCCAAAGCCCGAAGTCCGGCGTCTGACGAGCAACACCGCCCTCGCGCCCCGCGGGCTCTCGCCTCGCAGCAGTCAACATCTCACCTCTGCGCGAGGCACGCTGTCTCCAGCGGCGAGCATCCCTTCGTCGCCCACATCCATGTATGCATCTCCCCCACACCTCCACCCAACCCACCTGTCACCCGGGATCAACTGACGCAATCGCCTTGCAGCCACTCCTCCTCCTCCGCCATCTTCGAACGTGACGTCGAAGTCCTCCTCCCCTCCTCCTCTTCGCCATCTCACCACGTCTCCGCCCCGAACCCCCACCTCGTCCCGCGCGGCAAGGGCACCGAGGCTATCGACGCCTCCGTCCCGTCCGTGCTCGACAGCGCGGTCGAAGTCCTCGCCTCCTCGCCCTCGGGCGACATTGACGCGTTCGCGGACGTGTCCGTCCTCGCGCCCGCGCCGAGCTTGCTCGCCCAGTCGCTAGCCTCAGTCTTTAGCACGAGCAACCCCGCGAGCCCCGTGCGAAGCCGCGGAGCGTCCCCCATGCGCTCCCGCTCGCCGTCGCCCCTCCGTCGCCTGTCTGGCGCTCCCGCGACCGCCTCGCTCGAGCAGTCTCTCCTCGGCCTCTCCGCCGTCGGCTCTCCCCCCGTGCGGCCGACGATAGAGACGCAGAACACAGTGACCCAAGTCCCGCGCGCCGTCTCCGGCTCCGCGAACGGCGCGACTGACTCGAACTCGTCGAGTCCGACGACGACGACCGCTGAGCGTGCGCCCACGCTCCCGACACCCACGCCCGGCGCGGCCTTCAACATCCAGTCCCGCTCCTCGGGCATCGCCATCCCGCGGCCAGGTGCCTCCTCCCCAGGCCAGCAGGCAGCCACCTCCCCCTCGGGCCTGACCGCGCCGCCCTCGCCCAACTCACGCGGCTCCAAACGACTCTCCTTCATCTCTTACGCCGATCTACTCCAGTCGACGCCGGCGAGCACCGTCCCGCTCGCGGCGCTGACGTCGTCCGCGAGCTCGGCGGACCCGCCGCCGCACCTCCCCTCCGTCCTCGGCCTCGCCGCTCTGCAGCACGAGCGCGGTACGAGCACGAGCGGCGCCTCCTCCGTCCACGGCCTCTCACTCTCCTCCGCGGGGAGCCCCACGGGCCATGGTCACGGCTTCGGTTCGACGTCGCACGCAGCGAGGCGCGAGCGCGAGAGCTCATTGCTCGTCCCCGGTGAGGAGGCCGGCGGCGAGTGGGAGCGCGAGGGGATGGGCATGGGCTTGGAGGAGAAGGTGGAGGTCTTGCTTGGGGCGAGTCCGCAAGGGTCGCCTGCGCTGGCTGGACGCGCGTGAAACCCGTCACTCTCGTCGTCGTATGAGGGACGAATGTGAACAAACGGGCGGTCTTTTTTCTTTTTTATTCCTGGCCTTATCTCTCTCTCCTTTTCTTTCCTTCGGTGATGCTAGCTGGCTCGTCTCTCAACAGGTCCCTGTTCTCAACCTTTTTCCTGCAACGGTCCCATTTGTGTTTTTTGAAACCTGAATCTTTTACTGCTACCTCGGAGACCGCATTAATACTCTGTCTTCCTTTTCCCTCGCTCCCTTGCGTTGCAGCCCGAGCGCCTTCGTCTCTCAGACGGCTGTCCTCATTTTGTTCGAACCAAAGTTGCATGTTGTGACAGTATCTATTCTACGCCCTTGCTGGGCCACTTAAAGAAATAATAATATATGCAGTGTACGATTAGCTTGACAGATAAAGAAAACAGTCCTGTTGCACTTCGGTGCTTCTGTACAGAGCCTTGTCGATCGCGGAGGAAGGCATCGACGACTCCCACGTGTTTGGTAGCACCCTTTCCCTCTTCGTTTTCTTCTAACCATTTTGACTCGTACAAAATCATAAAGGAGGAGAGTCGCCTGTGAGGCGCGGGGCTTCGTCATTGCTGGGGTGGGTCTGCTGGGCCATGGTTGCACGTCCGCTTGAAATAATCGCCTCGAATACTGATGCACGGATGCAAAGTAGGCCCCTCCGCGGCGGAGGAAGATGTTCTCGTGCATGGTGGTCTGGGCGGGGGTGCGTGCCCTCCTGGGAACGTTGGGTGCGCCAATACGTGAGAGCTGAAGTCGGCCAAAAGTAGGAATGTAGTGATTACGAAGAAGAGACCCCTGTAGCCTGGCATGGTCTCGAGAGCGTTCGAAGAGCGGTCGTCCAAGGGGATGTGATGGTGCACGAGATTTGTATGGTCCTCACGTTGGCTATAAAGCTAGAAAGGCTTCCTAAGGCTTAGTCTGATATGGGAGTACGACCAAATTTAGCAGTTCATTCCATCTGGTGGTTTTTATCGTAATTTAAATTTGAGACACGGGCTATGCAGGCGGTGCCAGTGCATCCACAGGCTCAGGGAATGGACTCGATTAATTACAACCCATGATGATACACATGATGGACCCCTGGTCCCTGGCCGTCGGCAAGTAAACGGTACATTTAGACTGGTGGCTGCACCTATCAACTATCTATAGCACATGAATTGAATTCATTCGTTACGCGTTATGCCGTTAACTATGTGTTCGAACAGGAACTTACACCACGACGAATGGCGAACGTAACTTTGGGGGGGGGGGGAAGATGTGCTCGTGTGCGGTTTGGTAGGTGGTGCATGTCCTCCTGGGAATGTGAAACTTGCCGCCGTGTGTGAGGCGAAGATGGCCAGAAGGCAGGAGTGTGGCGATTGCGAAGACGAGAACCTTACGGCGGGCTGGCATGATTTCGACGGTGTTCGGAGAGTTGGTGTTGGGGATGTGGAGACATTCAAAATTTTTATAGCTATCAGTCAGTTTCAAAGCCAGAGACTCGCTCCTCAGTCTAACATCTATGGCCCGACGAAAGGATACCCTTTCTTTCCAACGTCTGGGTGACTTAGTAAGCTAAGTACTAAGCGGCGCCAGCGCATCATTTGGCTCAGGGACTCTCAGTTTCGGCCTAGCGACACCCTGGCGCTAGCCGTCGTTGCATGTGTACTTAGCTACGCGACTAGTGACTGCGCCTGCTAAGAATTAATAGTACATGGATCAACTTCGCTTGCTGTGTTTTCAAACGGGACCAGTGCCGCCGCCTAATCGAAGCTAAGACGAGTTGCCTAGTAGTAAGGTACTGACTAAATTGTCATGTTTGTAGGCTTGAAGCGACTTAAATGTGAAGAGTTCCTTTTACGACTTTGTAGCCCCTATGGGTTGGCCGCAATGTCTTTCAAGTTGTACTTAGCAGGTGTGTATAAGTTAGGAAACGTGTTCCGATATTGATAGAACGGAAGGACCTTATCGTGAAATCAAGCACCCACCATGTTTGGCATCAGTATGTGTGAGCAGGCACGCATTTGAGTTGGGGTCGTATGCACTAACGTATGCAGGGATTGTGCAAACATTGAAAGGGCGGTGGACTTGTGTGAAAATCACTATTTTGATCAGTACCAAATAATAGCCTCAACACCATGTACAACTCCCATCAATTCAAATAGGCTACGTAAATGAACAAAATTTCCTCATAGTCATGTCTTGCTGTAAATAGTAGTATCGTAGCAAGAAGCTCCATCAAAATGTCCTCATCAGCAGCGGAGAGAAGAGGAAGGTATTGGTGGTGAAGCGAAAAAATATTAACGTATCAGAGCTGCTATATGTGTCTAGTTGCGAAGAGGCAAAGAAGAGAAAAAAAGAAAAAGAAAAAACAAGGAGACAACCATATGGGTATACTTGATATGAGGAATTGGTAAGTATTAATTCAAAAAGGGATGCGTGCTAAGTCATGATAAGTAGTTGCCACATTTTAGGGGATCTATTTGCGCCTTACATGTGGCGCGAAGTTTAGAAAAGAGCCGCCAGAATCTAAAAGGTGTGATTACAGATGGCCCTTTTGTAATCTGTGTCGATGCATGGTCTGGGTTTGGGCGTCGGCATCATTGCATCATTGCTCGTTTGGTAACTAGGTGCTGTAATCCTGCTCAATGTTGCGGATGGCGTGGGGTCAGGAGTGTGTGCAGTGGGCATAGGATAAGCAGACGGGTACGAAGCCAAGATGAGTAGGGCCACCGGAAACGCGGTGAAGAGTGAAAAGACCCGGAAAAGCATGGTGTTGTGCATATAAGAGAGAGCGCGAATACTAGAAAACAAGTCACCAGGGTGGTGTTTTCGTGAAGTTCTTTTCGGCTTCGGTTATGTATATTGTGAGAAGCGTTCGTCCCAGGTACTGTAACTTATCCCTAAGTTTGCGCATGCCTACGGCACTTCTCCGCAAGACTCCTAGAATAGTTCCGTTCTAACTGAGTACGATCAAGAAAAAAAATGACTGTGTGAGCGTATAAATAGACAAAACCAGTGCTGTACAATCTAAAATTCCTGTTCATCCAATTTAGATACGTGATGTCCGGGACATGTCTGTACTCGATTGCATACCTGTGACGCCAGATCAATTGCAGATTTTTTTTTATTAAAAAATATGTGTGCAGTACCACGTGAGAACGGGAATAAGTGCATACGTACATATACGGGCCGAATCCGATAGGCCTTTTGTGACGTCACCCTGTACTTCCAGCCCTTGCCGCAGTTGGAGTGCTGCTGCGTCATGCCAGTCTTTGATCCGCAGCTGCGCCAGTGCGATCTATTACTAAACGTCTGATAAAAGCATGATGGGGTACCCCATGGTCTTTATCGATTTTTCACCCCCATCTAACCACCACACTATCTCTCCAATTACTTTTCACGACCGTTATGTCCGGCATGTTCGATAAGCTCAAAGACAAAGTGTCCTCTGACAAAGGTTCGGAGGACAAGAACGAGTTCACTATTCAGCCACACCCAGCTGTGAGTCTCCCTCCATACATGTTTCTATTTATCTTTTATTAAAGAGCGCGCTATAACACAGAAGAGCAACGATCCCATGGAGACCGAGTTCCCGCAGACCGGCGGTGGTCTCAACTCCAATCCGGAATGGGCGGCGCATCAGGCAAAAGGCCCGTATCAGCCCTCGTCAGAAGTCATGCAGAACATTCCTCCTGCTGCGGTAGGCGCAACACTTGCAGCTGATTTTTATATTGTTAATCTTCTCTTCACAGGGCCGTGATGAACTCAAGGCGCGCTCGGCTGAGTTGAACAAGGACTAAACTACATACCCCTTCATGAACATTAACACGTGACCGTTGTCTTCTTACGAGCTCTGTGCTACTTGAGAGAGCAAACATAATGGAAATCAAGTGTGCATTTGTATTTTATACTTAATCATTGGTCGAACCTCCGATGTAAAACTTATTGATTTTTTTTGCCTTGAGTGAACAACATTATTTAGTAATTTGCTCGATATTAAAAAACGGCGTACTGACTACTTAGGGCTATGCATAAGTTCGGAGCTTATACAGGTTTTCAGTGTAAGTTTAAGGATGCGATCACAAGGCGAGGTTACCAAATCCGGCTTCCGGGAATGAGATTTATCATTGAAGCTGCGATGACGAAGAGCTTGATGAAAGGAAGCCTCCCATGACACACTGGGTGCTTCGACTCTGACTCCGAGTCATTGCGAGTTTCGACCTTCAGCTTCAATCGTCGTCTCGACTCTAAGACACTCTCAGCTTAGCAGACACAATGTCATCGCATGGGAAACCAGACCCAATTCTTCTTGCACTATTTGCCAACCGTTTCATGTCCGTCGCGGAGGCGATGGGTCGTGCGCTGCAGCAAACCGCGATTTCTACAAACATAAAGGAACGCCTCGACTTCTCCTGTGCACTGTTTGCACCAGACGGGGATCTAGTAGCAAATGCCCCATTTATTCCTATCCATCTAGGAAGCATGAGCTTGTGGGTATTTTAGCGCATAGAAATTGAGCTTCACCAAATACTGAAGCGAAACATGGTTAGTGCGGTGAAATATCAGATGAAGTTACACGGTGCGAGTTTACAGGAAGGCGATGTCCTTATGACAAACTCGCCGCATGCAGGAGGATCGTACGTAGTCTTCACCATGTGTGCTATGGCCCATTCATTGATCCATATTTCACGTGCATATATTTAGCCATCTTCCCGATATAACTATCATCACTCCCGTCTTTGCGCCAAAAGGAAGTGCAAGTGAAAACGGTCCTCGCAAGCCTATCTTCTTCACCGCTTCGCGTGGACACCATGCGGATATTGGAGGCATTCTACCTGGTTCGATGCCGCCAACCTCAACATCACTTCGCGAGGAAGGTGCAGAGATTATTTCGTTGAAAATCGTAAAAGATGGCGGCGTGTTCAACTCGGAAGATTTGCGAAGGGAGATGCTCGAGAAGCCAGCGAGATGGCCAGGTTGTAGCGGATGTAGGAATATAAGAGATGTCGAGAGTGATCTGAAAGCGGTGAGCCTCAGGGTCAATGTTTACTCTTATTTAGATATTAAAACTTGTCTTCAGCAAGTTGCCGCTAACCATAAAGGCGTTGGACTCATACATGCCATAATTGCTGATTATGGGCTAGAGACTGTCCAAGCGTACATGGGTCATATTCGATCCAATGCCGGTATGCACTAAACACGGGCTTCCTGCTTCAATCGTGATTATGACATAGATTACTACCACAGAGCAATCAGTGCGTGATCTCCTCCGTGAAGTAGCAAAAAAGACTGGTACAAACGTACTAGAAGCAGTGGTGTGTCAAGAGTTATCTTATCTCAGGCTTTGAGTTCGTCTCACATCTCTGTGCATGCAGGATTATCTCGATGACGGATCCCCCATTCATCTCAAAATAACTATCGACGTAGACTCGGGATCGGCCATATTTGACTTTACAGGGACTGGTCCGGAGGTGCGCGGAAATTTGAACGCACCTACCTCAGTTGTCCATTCGGCGGTAATCTATTGTCTGAGGAGTATGCTTGATGCAGACATCCCGCTCAACGCAGGTTGTCTGGTACCAATAGACGGTATTCTGATACATTGCTTTAACTTGGTCATTGACTTGATGCTAAAATTTGACCAGTTCGCATCCCACCCAAGTCACTTCTCGCGCCAAGCAAGACAGCAGCCGTGTGCGGAGGGAATGTACTTACCTCTCAACGCCTCGTGGATGTTGTGTTGAAAGCGTTCAATGCGTGCGCTGCAAGTCAGGGATGTACCAAGTGAGCTCGACGCTATAATTTTTCTTTCTTTCGCTTTTTTTGCTCAACCCTTCTAATCCTTGACTTGAAGCAACTTGACTTTCGGAGCTGGTGGTAAGGATAAAGAAGGCAAGCATATTGCTGGATGGGGATACTATGAGGTATGTCCTTGGTAATTCTACTTTTCAGGCCTAGAACCTCATTGCCTTCAGACTATCGCAGGTGGTTCTGGTGCTGGGCCTGGTTGGCATGGTACTTCAGGCGTACACACTCACATTACAAACACTCGCATCGGCGACGTCGAGATTCTTGAGAGGCGTTATCCGGTCATTGTTCATCGTTTCGGTCTTCGCCAAGGTTCAGGTGGCGTAGGCAAATGGAAGGGTGGCGATGGCGTGCAACGCGAGCTAGAGGTGCTCGAGGGCATGCAAGTAAGCATTTTGAGCGAGCGCAGAACGAGGGAGCCGTACGGGCTTGAGGGCGGGGGGAATGGGAAGAGTGGGAGGAATACTTGGGTGAAGATGCCCCGCGAAGAGGATGGGGACTTACCTGACGAAGGGCAGTCCGTTGAGCCAAGAGAGATCAATATTGGCGGAAAGGCGACAGTGTGGATGGGAAAGGCGAGTGAATTATTTTGGGTCTGCTCATTTGACTTATATGATCTAATATGTGTCGTAAAACAGGGTGATAGGCTCATAATCGAGACTCCAGGCGGAGGAGCGTGGGGTGTGCCAGGGAATAATGAAGAAAACAAGACTCTAGAGCCATACAAGCATGTCTGGACTCCTCGGGGTAGTATCGCAGAGCGTGAAGCAGCCCAAGCATCCTTTTAAAGTACTGAATAGATAGAACTTTGCTGTATGATGAAAAAAACGTGCGCGCGCGGATAGAAGTTTCAATACAGTTTATCGCATGAACTCATTATTGGAATTATCGAATACACGGGAATCATGCTACATTTTGAAGTAACTAGGAGAGAATGTATATGTCAAGATAGGGCGAACAATATAAATAATAATTTCACGCACAAGTAATCAAATTACGTTTGGTAACTATGGTAGCCTTATCAGGCTTGTATTCCAACTTGGTGTGTGGAGTAAGCATGTACAGTAACTGTTATTATTGGTGGAACTAATGGCTTTGCATCCATAGTTTGATTTGCGAAGCCTATAAATGACACAGCAACTGGATACTATTGTACTAAATTAGATACAATGTTGAAGGGAATCAGTTTAAGAAAAAGGGGTTTTAGTAACGGAACACAAATTCGTGGTGAGTACATGATATTGAACAAAAGCATGAACGAATGTATCGTTTAACTTGGATAATGATAAATAGGTATCATATCTTAAAGTCTGATTTCTTGCTGCTAGCAACGGGCTTGCAATCAAATAGGATCAGAGCTCTCCATGCAACTGAACTTGCTGACCCTGACCAAGACCGTTATGGGCCTCAGGGGCGGTTGCATTCGAGGTAGATGCTTGAAGTGGCGAGTTTATGTTTGAGATAGGTTCTTGAAGTAGCGAGTTTAAGGAAGGGATAGACTGTCAAGTTAATAGCATTTATGCGTGAGGGACACGAAAGCGCAAAGTCGAGATAGTCACGTACACCTTGAGCACAGTGGCCGGGAATGCAAGTATCAGTACCCGCTTCTGATGCCAGATTTTGTTGTATGTAAAGGGCAAGGAAGGACAATGACAGGAGCTTGAAGTGCATTTTCAAGTTATTGGTAGGAAATAAGGTTGGAGTGGTGAAGTCGAATGGGAGTGGTTTGGTTTGTGTGAGTGAGCCTGAGGTATGTCGAGGTCCGATTCTCACCTTTTATACGCATTCACTCGGTAGCTTGATGGGAAAGTCTGGTTGAAACACTCGTTCAAGAATGGATTTTGTTACCTAGCAATCGCAACTGACGTACCTACTGGCACTGGCCGTGGATCATTGCTGTCGTTACCACCGAATTGATGCGGCTGTGCTCTATACTGAACGAATCTGTTCTCACTTATTGTCAGATCGACACAGGACCGCAGCTCCAAGCGTGTTTCAAGGCGATTCCGATAATTGTCTGAACTGCAAAGCGGTCAAGAACTTGATGCACATTCTTTACTGCAAAAGGTGGGGACGAAGTTGAATGGCTTATTATAGAAAATGCTTGTTTAACTCACTTGGTTGGCCCACCAAGTATCTGGTAGCCACTGCACATTCTTGATCTCCATTCTGAAGTTGTGGGCCACGGATTTCTAAAGAGGGTACCATAAAACATGCGTTACGGATGTTGGTCGGGAGAGCTCCATAGCCGGCGTAGATGTGAGTTGCTCTGTAACACGGTACTAAGCAGCCGAGTGCCACTTGTGGAACGTGGTTGCGACGACGATCGGAGCAGTTCACTGGTTTTGCACAGCCTTAAGCAACTTGCTGACTCGTTTAGCACATGGGAGTGGCCAGCCGCGTACTGCACAAGTGTGAGGTCTAGGGACAAGTCCACGAAAGCAAGCGCACCGGAGCACGTGCCTCGGACTCTGAGTCGAATAATCGCGGTTTGACGTTTTCGGTTTGCCGGTCGTGGCCCCCTCGGCCTCGGCAGTGGCGCGGCCCCTCTCTTGCGGCTCTGACGCTCTCCGCAGCCCAGCTCAAGCACCGCATTCGGCGTGCTCCAACTTTGGCCTCTTCCTTCTACCAAATCCCGCGCAGACGAAATCCCACCCATGCCTGCGCAATCCAACTTCAGCAACGACGAGAAGACGAAAATCAAATCACACTTGCCAGATGCCACCAACAAAATCCTGACCGTCGCCCGTGCACGCGTGTACTACGCTTATCCGGACCCCAATGCCTGGTCGTATGCCGGCGTGCAGGGCGCTCTGGCCTTCGTTCGTGATAACGCACGCAAGTCGCTCTGTCTCAAGATGGTCGATCTCGGCGGGACGCGCGGCGTTGTCTGGGAACACGAGTTCTACAAAGGCATCGAGTACTTCCAAGACCGGCCGTTTTTCCATTCCTTCGCTGGAGATGTACGCGATACTTTCTTACCCCGTCCACAACCTGTAGCAGCTCACACCACGACAGGAATGCATGATTGGCCTCGTGTTCTCGGACGAAGGCGAGGCGAAGAACCTCTACAAGCGAGTGACGACGAAGCTAAAGAAGTCTGGAGGTGAGTCGCCGACTCTTCGCCACCACTCCGTCGGCTCACCTCGCATAAAGGTAAAGCGGCCAACGTAGAGGCTTCTCCTGTTAAGAAGAAGAAGTCGAACAAAGGCGGCGTTGACAAGTCACGCATATCTGCACCAGTCGCTGGATCTTATGTTCACGTCGCGCACATGGGCTACGACGCCGAGAAGGGTTTCACCAGCAACAACGTCGATCCATCCTGGATGGCCTTCCTCGACGGACTAGAGGCTGCTGGTATCGATCGTAGCGTGATCGCGGGCAACATGGACTTTATTAAGGAGTTCGTGCGTGACGCTCAGAAGGCCCCTCCCCCTGCACCCGCACCTAAGAAGGCGAAGCCGCCTCCACCGTCGGTACCCCGTCGTCGCGGGAACGAGCCGACCTCGCCGACGTCGCCTGATGCGCCCGAGGCGCCCGCCGCGCCAGCTGCTCCTCCGCCCCCGCCTGCGCGTGGAGGACGTCCTCCTCCTCCTCCAACGCGCCCCGTCTCGCAGGCTCCACCACCGCCACAAGCACCACCGCCTCCGCCTACGCGCCCTGTCTCACATGCACCCGCAGCTGCAGCCGTACCTCCGCCTCCGCCTCGTCCAGTTTCGCACGCGCCCACGGCACCCCCACCTCCGCCTCCAGGACGTCCAGGTGGTGCACCCCCTCCGCCCTCACGACCTCCCCCAACATCGGGTGGTGCACCTCCACCACCGCCTCCCCCTCCCCCAATGAGCGGCGGTGCACCACCTCCACCACCACCTCCGCCCCCACCACCAACAGGAGGAAGCGCGCCGCCGCCGCCTCCCCCACCGCCACCTCCCCCTCCAATGGGCGGAGGAGGTGCCCCACCGCCGCCTCCGCCGCCTCCACCTCCCGGGGGCGGAGGCGGCCCGAGCGTGCTACAAAGCCTCCCTCCGCCGCAACCTGGGCGCGGAGACCTACTCGCATCCATCCAGGGCAAAGGAGTGCATTCTCTGCGCAAGACGGACGGGCCGCGCGAGACGCCTCCGATCGCCGAGGCTGCTGCAGTCGGCGCTGCAGCCGGCGCGGGGGCCGCTGCAGGAGGCGACTTGACGTCCGCCCTTGCCGCAGCGTTGATGCAGCGCAACAAGGCGATTGGGGACAGTGACGACGAGGACGACGAAGATGATGAGGATTGGTAAACTTTGGCGGTGTCGCTCTCAAGGACTCGGACATCTTAATCGAACGTATCCTGGATTTTCTTTACCTATAAACTAGTTTTCCGAGACTTCGTAAATGTATGTGGGTGTGAGACGCGTGCAATCAAGGCACGACCGAAGAACAAACGCAGATCTCTGGAAAAGCTGTACGGCTGTGCGAGTGCTGGGTTTGACATACGTATATAGTTCCTAATCGCCGCAACGCCTGCTAGCTGTTCCTCTTCCGCGTATCCCCAGCGGATAGCATGTCGCCGACCAGGCTACTTCGCTAACGCTGACAGTTGGGATCGCGGTAAAGGGCACTATTTCTGCCCGCTGCCCAAGCGTCCACGCTTCGGCGATTGCCGAGATGCCATTTGTGTTGATCTAAAAGGGCGCCCCTTGCTCATCCCTTGCCTTGCTCATACACCACCGATTCCCCAGCTCCCCCCTTCATATCCCTCACCCCCGCCTCACCACCTCTCCTCCGGATAAACCAGATTAATAACTATGGCCGATCAACTCGTGAGTCGTGAAATTTCGCGTTGCTGAATTGAAGCTTATCACGCTCGACCGGCAGTCTGAAGGTATGTTAATGCAATGCTGACACGCGATAACGCGCTTGTTCACCACGTTGTTGGATGTCCGCAGAGCAAATTGCTGGTACGTCTCTCTGACTGTCTGGAGTTTTATCCGGTCTCAATCTCTCCGTGCCAACAGAGTTCAAGGAGGCGTTCTCCCTCTTCGACAAGGGTTAGCGCTACACCTCACCTTCCATCTACCGTCTTATCTCATTTGTTGTTCCCACGCTCACAGACGGCGATGGGACGATCACCACCAAGGAGCTCGGCACTGTCATGCGCTCACTCGGGCAGAATCCGACCGAAGCCGAGCTTCAGGACATGATCAACGAGGTTGACGCGGACGGGAACGGCACGATTGATTTCCCCGAGTTCCTGACGATGATGGCGCGCAAGATGCGCGACACCGACTCTGAGGAGGAGATCAAGGAGGCGTTCAAGGTCTTCGACAAGGACGGGAACGGCTTCATCTCCGCAGCCGAGCTCAGACACGTCATGACCAACCTCGGTGCGTGAATGCGGCTATACTTATACGAAAACCGAGCTGATGGTTGACTTGATGGTTTGCTATCACAGGCGAGAAGTTGACAGACAATGAAGTCGACGAGATGATCCGCGAGGCAGATGTCGACGGTGACGGCCAGATCAACTACGAGGGTACGCTTACTCCTCTCCCTACATGAACTTCTAACTGACTATTTTGCACCTGCCTTACCACACAAAGAATTCGTCAAGGCACGTTCTTTCCCAGCACTAACTTGCCCATTTGAAGCTCACGACTTTCTTCCGTAGATGATGCTGTCCAAGTAAACGTCACGTTTAGTAGCTCGCACACTTCGTCACTGTCATCCGTCAGTCCCGTACTTTTCGATTAGTACACGTCGAAGTGCAATACATGTAATTTAGCGATCAGGATGTTTCTCGATATATCTAAGGTTCATGAAATTATGTTGTCGCGAGATTTATCTCATTAAATTGGCCCATAAGTGCTTGAATTTCATCGGCCTCAGTTAGACGCTCCAGGTCTTAACTATCGTGCAATTTGAACACCACAGGAGGAGCTTTCAAACACACACAAAATCAACAAACTCATCGTATTTCTTCACGGAGCAACGCACTAACTAGTAACCACTGGGTCCGCGCTTCCTGGTGGCAATTGGAAATTGCGGAAAACACGTTATGTAACTTCAACTTTTGGCGGGCGATATTGCACGAAATGCCCAAGTACATTACACAATTTCCAAGTCACATCGGGAAGCGTGGATCCTGTACTTACGAATACATATCTTCATCATTGGCACCTCTCGATCATGAGCCTTCTTTTTCGAGAGACTGGGTGAATCACATTTTGAGGTTGCCAGAATTGGGGTCGTCGAGTCTTGTCGAATACCAATGGACAGTCCCACCAAGTAAGCATTAAGTATATTCGGGCATCTCGCATGATATTAGTTTCATCAAATTTAACTTGTCAGATAAAGCAAGCTGGGTGATCCACACTTTCCGTGAACAGCACGCAGATTCGGGAGTTACAGCAGGTTACAGCAGTAGCCCCTGAAGTGGGTGATCGATTGATCTCCGAAAGCAGCCCGGACCACCTGTGACCCAGGGCTCGAGCAACGACCAATTCTGCCGTAAGCAACATACGGCTCGTCTTCCTCCAATCCACTCCAAACAATGTGGAATTCTCCCGAATACAATCGGCCTCGAGGCTTCACCTATTCACTGATGCTTTCTGTGCTTAATGGACTCTGGATGCCTGGAAAATTTGTGCTTAATTTGCGGAAATAATCTGAGTGTTCCTGTAGTCATGGACAGCCCTAACGACCGTGATGTATACATGTATTCTATTTGCAAGATACAAATCACAGAAACGGCCTCCGTCTTATGTTTTTTTGTGAAGGAAATAAAGCGTGAATCATGGCAGGCCAAATCGAGCATAGTCTACGGCAACCAACCCTAAAACCTATGCTATTGTCTCACACGGATTATCAGAGCGCTCCACGAAGTGCAACCCGCTTTTAAAGTGTTCCCCAGTTACATAGGCCATAAGCTGAGGGCATTTAATTTTCCCCCTAAAGGTTTTATCGATCCAAGACCTGAGCGGCGGCTCCGATCGTCTTGATATGGCACTGTCTGCAACGTGTTGTCCCGCCGCCCGGGATAAGTTGCCGTTCATTGCGCGCATCATTGTAAGCCTCTCGGTATTTTTGTTTTTCGCATATTATATAGGGAGCAGTTTTATAAAGCTATCTCAGGTCTCACTGAGAAGCCGCCTACTGTTTATCCCCTTCCTCTCCCACAGAATGCCGCTAGCTCTCCGAGCCCTCGACGTGTGCTTTTCTGTTGCCGCTGTAGTGCTGCTGAAGAAATGGCTCACACGGAGACGATCCACCTCGCTTCCGCCAGGACCACGTGGTTGGCCCATTATTGGCAACATATTCGACTGGCCAACATCAAAGGAGAATGAGACATTTGCAAGGATGGGAGAGCGTTATGGTAAGCGCATCTAACCGTCTACTGCTTAATCTGGTTACTGAACCGCTGGCAAAGGTGACATAGTACACTTCAATATGCTCGGAACACACATACTTGTTTTAAACTCATGCGATGTCGCGCTTGCGATGCTCGAGACCAAAGGCGCGATCTATTCTGACCGTCCACGGCCTATTTTTGCTTGCGAGCTCGCTGGATGGGGCAAAACTCTCGTATTCGCCAATTTCGGATCGCGTCTCAACAAGATGCGCAGCCTATTTGCTCAGACGTTGGGGACACGAAAAGCTCTCAACAAGTTTGCTGGTGTTCAAGAATTGGGCGCGTGCCGCCTTCTCCGGAGTGTAGTTAACGGCAACGAAAATCTGGGTCACGCTCTTCGTGTGTGAGTCCGTTCCCTTCATTGTTTCGATGACGTACTGATAGGCTCTCCATTTTCCAGTTTCGGAGCAGCGATCATAATGGAGACTTCACACGGATACCAAGTCAAGGATGAAAATGACGACTGGGTTGAGACTGCCGAGCGTGTGGCGGCAGAAGGCTCGGAAGCAGCAGCTCCTGGCGCTCATCTGGTGGATTACCTTCCTGTCTGTACGTGCGCGATCGCTTATCAATGCATCATCGAAAAAAGTCTAACCACAATTGATAGTACAATACTTGCCATCATGGCTCCCTGGCATGAGATGGAAGAAGAGGGCTGTGGAGATACGTGACTCGCTCGAGTCATTCGTAGACTCTTCGCACCAGTGGGTCAAGCAACAAACGGTATGGTTCCGATTGATGTCTTTCGATCTGGGATGTGTTGACACTGTTCATATCTCAGACTGCCGGTGTTGCACGCCCGTCCTTTACCAGCAGTCAGCTGGACTCGGGCTCAATCACGCTCGAGAAAGAAGATGTGATCAAATGGACTGCCGGAACGATGTATCTAGCCGGGAGCGAAACAGTACGTGATCGTTCAGCTTGCAGTCTATGGTCTAAGTTAATTTGTCCAGACGGTCTCTGCTGTCCACACATTCTTCCTCTGCATGACGCTTTTCCCTGAGGTTCAAGCCAAAGCGCGAGCCGAGATTGACTCGGTTATTGGGACAGAACGTCTTCCTCATGTGGGCGACCGGGCCAAGTTGCCTTACGTCCACGCTCTCGTGTTGGAAGTTCTCAGATGGGGAGTTACAGTCCCGTCCGGTATCCCCCACGCTGTCACTGAAAACAACATCCACGATGGGTACCTGATTCCAAAGGGGTCTATCGTGATCCCCAACATCTGGTATGAAAGTGACGTTACAAACAAGTAGTGCGCAAACCTGACCCTTCGATTAATGTTCCAGGTGGTTTGCACGTGACCCACGTGTATACACCAACCCAACAGGCTTCTGCCCCGAGCGGTTCCTCGGCGCGGCGCCGGAACAAGACCCCCGAGATTTTGTGTTTGGCTTTGGGAGGCGGGTGTGTCCCGGGCAGCAGCTGGGTGAAGCTTCTGTCTTCGCAGCGTGCGCAATCGCGCTTGCAACAGTCAACATCTGCCCAGCGGTTGGTACAGATGGGAAAGAGATGAGGCCATCGGGGGAATACATCGAACATGCCATCCGGTATGTCCTCTGCCGTCTATTGCTCAATCTTAGAACTTACGTCTTGTGAAGACAACCCAAAGATTTTCCATGTTCTGTCAGTTTGCGTTCAGCAGAGCATCATGCGTTGCTTTGTGCCACATACGAATCCCACAGCAATTAATCCTATTTGGTATCTCATTTAGATACAGAGCCAACTCTGTGCAAGCATTTATGTTTTCAATTCCATGCATTTTAAGCTCTTTTTACACATCATATGCCTTTACAGAGATTTTGTAGTGACCTTGTAGATGTAACCTGTTTCATGTTCTTGTTATTGTTGTAATTAGTGACTAATATGAATGTCCATAATCTCTAATTTGTAGCAAAGTCAGAGCCTGATATGTTGAATGAAGCAGAGAAGTATGTAAAAAGAAGAAAAGAGTATATTTGCTGCAAAGAAACTGGCCAGCAAAACATTTGTTAGCAAGCACATGCACAACACACTGTTGCAGTAGGAACAGCCAAGGTCATCAAGAGTCCCCATAAGGGACTCCAGGCGCTGTGGCACTCACACACCAACATACAAAAATCACAGAATAAAAAGGGTAACACAAAATACTATCAACCAACAGATTAATAATGACTATGTACTTACTGGGTGGTTATTTAGAGTGTTACTGAGGGCAACAAGATAACAGTGGCAAGCTGGTAAAGCTGAGTGACAAGAGGCTTTGATAGGACTTGCTAGGTACAAGAGTGACAAGTAGATCAAAGACAAGGGGATTGTAAAGGGGGGTGGGCTAACTATATACTCTACAAGTGACGCACTGACCATGTTGATGTTTGGTACAAAAGAAGCAGGACTACAAACCAACCAAACATCA
>JAZHGK010006228.1:0-24807 GCA_037855215.1 Waitea zeae | reverse complement strand
AGGAAGTGACGAGGTGTTCGAGCTCTTTCTTTGCGCGCTCGCGCCACTCAGGATGGGATCCAATAAAAGTGAGCATCCAGGATGCTGTATGGGGTAAGTATGCAAACCGATCAATCAAATGTAGATCTAGAAAGTAAGTTTACTTGCCTGTGGTCCCTGTCGAACGTGAACCGGCAACGATAAGGCCGAGCATGAAACCTACAATTAGGCGAGGTTCGGTGTTTTGATCCAGAAGCATTTGAAGGGTGTCGTTTCCAGCTTTACCGCTCTTTTTGCGATTATCAATTGCACGAACAATAATGTCGTGGATGCGTTTTGTGGTCCATGTATTGCGAATTATTGTAGGGCTGGGAAACCATGGAGCAAGAACAGCGGCGGGGGTGTAGCCACGATCGAGAGTGTCATAAAGCGACTTGAGACGAGCTACAGTCTCGGCGTCGTCGGCAATTTCGGCGCAGCTGAGAGCACGAACAGCAAGTTGGAACACAAGCTGAGTAAAAAAGATTTGTCTAAGCATCGCCGAAATAGCCTAAGGTGACTTTCCCACACTCGCTCACCTCGTGGATTTTATCAAAAGGGTCGCAAGAACCCGTTGCGCCCCACACGTTCATACATCTTTGAGCATCTTGGAAGAACTGAGGCATAACTTTGGTATTAAAAACTGTCAGCGGGTTGCGTTTGTAGGCGTTGCAAATTACTTACGGTGACTTAGATTTTCACGGGTTTGTACCCCACCCAGGCGCTTGTGGATCAGAGCGACGCTTCGCGTACCCAGGTCGGAGGTAACTCCGGCGAGGATGGGAATCTGAATAGTCAGTACACGGGTTAGCAGATTAACGTAAGCGCGAAGAACTCACTGCTCCAGCCAAGTTCTTGAATCCCTGATTGAGATCGAAGCCTTTTGAAGAAAAGAAAATTCTGCGGCCCGCCTCACCAGATACTGCCACAACACGGTTCTGTTGAGTAGTTTATGCAATTGAGTTGAATGAAGTAACTATGAAAAAGAGAAAAGCGTACATGAAGCAGGTTGAATCTGAACACAGACTTCCCCGTAGCACGAAAACCCCATGTGAAGAAGTCAAATCGGCGAGAATAGAAGGTACGAATTGTAGCCACGGTCGATAATGGTAGGAGAACAGTCTCGGAGGAGTCGTTGGTTGCGACGGTAGCAAGCTTGAAGCAGCTCAGAACGACGACAAGACTGAACAGCGCAACAAAAATTAGGTAAGGCCACCCTGCACCAATTAATGCAGCGGATGCGGCCTGCAATCCGATGATATACATAGTGTACAGTGGCTTGGTCGCTGCTGGGGGGAAAGTGGTTGATGAGTAAATACCGCAGATATTGTCGCCCTTTATATTCTGATCCTGCCGTGCTAACGTGAAGTTATGTATTAGAAATTGAGCAGAGAAAAAGTTGCCCGCCACGAGGGTATTCCTTACACCAAAAGCGGGATGAGGCACCCAGAAACACGGCTATGGGACATGAGGTGTTGTGACGAGCCACGCGGCTCGGCTTAGGTACCACCGTCGTGATCCTTATTCTTGGCAAAGACAGGCCGACAGATTGTCGATCGTTTGGGCTGTCTAACGTTAGTTTCCCGTTCCGGTCACAGACCAAAGCCGCCACAATATTGATACCGTACTTCCAGGCTTTGGCGTATGCCCTCAAGAAATGTACCACACAGCACTTAGCACCTACAGGGCTTCTATATCCATTACTACGACGTCAAAACTGACAGTGCCCACCTCCTGTTTCGTGCGGCGTTGACTTGCATCGCTCTTCCAATATGGCCATTGCAGAGGAAATGCTTGAGGGCAATACTGATAACAATGATTGTAGTCAATAAATGCGGTGGCGAGTTCGCCCAGCCAAGCGTGACTTGGCGCTTAGTATGCCCGCCATCCCCGTTATTGTAGCGTAGTCAGCAAATAGAGGCGACTCATCTGTTTAGTTGTAGCTCGCAATAAGGATGAAACGCCACAATAGCAGGAATGCAGTGCAAACAAGCATACCTGGAAGGGTTTCAAGTTTCTCATCAGGGACTTTCCGGAGCCACACAGCCAACGTGTCCCCGTATTTGATTGTAAGTGAAGAGGAAGGTTGGTTCTTCTTGCGACGGCGCAATCGGGCGAAGACTGTGAGAATCCAATAGAATCAGAAGATAAGAACAAGGCTCGGAGATTAGCCCGGGCATTTCATTGGCCATCGCTGTCGAGCATTATCGTGCCGATTCAGCATAATAAATGAGCCTCGCAGTGATATTAATTAAACCCTGCAAAAAAGCGCGAGATAATTACAAGTGCTAGAAATAACTATCTGTTATTGCGATTTAGTAATTTAGCATAAATGGAGAGCGCTGTGTTGGTGAGAATTGGAAGACACATTCCTAAGTTGAGCCTTACGTCCCATTGCCTTCAAGCGCAATTCAAACGTTGGTATCAGCGTCCTGATAGCACGCTCACAATTTTTGTATACGGGCCATGCACTAGATACTGCCGAGAGTATATCAGAGTAAAAAAGAGAAGTTGGCAAGTTGTTCAACACCCATCACACCCCATGCAAACGCCATGCAACCTGGATGTCACGCACATAGAGAATTGTTGCCGTGCCAATGGTCGAAGGCTTTCAGAATACATGCGTAATGCGCAGCCGCCGCCGCAACGACATGAAAATGAAATATTTGGTGAGACGCCCCAAACAAATCAAATCGGCTTGGAGCAGTCTCAGCGAAGTGGACTTTCGTCTGAAAAGATCCACTCACCCAGGATAGAACCGTTCCGGAATACGATTCGCACTGTTTGCTCTAAGTATAATCCCGGAAACGAGGAATCGGTAACTTACTATAGAAGCGCCCCAGAAATATAGAACGCCGATGATAGGAGTAAATAATCAAGTCCTATGTCATTTCTTAGGCGCGTGTATCCACGTGTCAACAGCAGGTGTGATACTGGAACGATGCCGCATAATCCAAGTCCTACAAACACGATAGTTCTTGCACCACGTTTAGACGGCTTGCCGTACTCGGGATTGAGCACAACGCTTGCTGCACCTTCACAAACGTTTTGTTAGAAAATGAGTGAGAAGTAACAGTGATTCAGGTACCCAGTCCCACAAGAGTAATTGCAGTTAGGTAGGTGCGCTGCCATGTTCCTTCGCAGTAAAAGCCGTAGTAGATAGCAGGATAGAACGAGCCAACCGTGAGGGCTAAAAAACAAGTTACCAAGTATGCTGGTCGTGTAACCGAAATCTACGTGCCGATAATACCAGCATAATCAAAAGCCTGACAACTGTCGGAAACCTATCAAAGTGCATTAATAGTTATCAACTACTCATTGAAAGAAATTTGTTTACCTTTTTTGAGTGGCACGTGCAAGTGTGGTAAAAAGCGGAGCAGGCCAAGCAAAAAACAGCAGCCGAGAGGAAAATCAAGAAGACGGCGAAATCCTTCCATGATGTGCTCTGATAACGAGAAAGGTTGCTCGAAGAGAACGTTAACATGAGAAACAGAAATATCAATGCTCCTATAGAATGACTATGGATGTTGACTGTATGTCATGTCAGATGAGTCTATCTGGAAGAATGGTTACACGGACCGGTTTCGTTGTGAAGATCTGTGCCCCGTAGAGTCAGCTAACTGTGTCCAGATCACGAAGCAAAGGCAAACTAATTGGAAGAATAAAATTAACACACAGCCAAACACAGAGTCCCAGCAGCCTTTCCACGTATTCTGTGCCCTAATATGAACCGGAAGAATCATTGGTAAATCATAGCGTTCATGCAAGTACCGGCCCGGATCACGAACCGACGGTACCCCTTAATAATATATTCATTATCGCGCTGCCATTCCTCCAGCTCATGCCAAGTGATGGTGATGGACTGCACAATTTCCTTCGCGATGTCCTGGCTTTTCATGACAGCCCCCTTAACTGCCGTAGTTGCAGATCCAGTATTGGACAGCGAGCTATCGTTCCGTTGTCTTAGGGAGTTTTCTCTGAGCATTGTCGAAGTCTTTGGTAAAGCGAGAATGCGTGGGAGATATGGCGGCAGTTGGGGTTGTCATGGCCTTTGAGGTTGGGGAGGAGGGGCTAAAAGGAGTGCCAAAGAGGGGAAATTCCGGACTGGGCAATTTTGCACGTGATATACATATGACCATCCAGGGCCCGTTCGGTTCTTGTTCGGCTCAGCTTAGCGTAAACACGCTTGAGACAAGCTTACACCAACGCCTACTCCCAATAAACTACAGACAGGCTTGTCCTGCAATACTTTGAGCCACCATTAATATCTCAATCCCGAATCTGTCACGAACTGTTCACAAATGACATCCTCCAAAATAAACCAAGAGGCTATGTTGCTACTGGAGCAGCCGTTCGCAAGGGTGCGTTTATCTTGTCGTCTCAGCCGGCCTACGTATGATGTGTTTATGCATCTTTTAGACAGGTTCCGCATGAAAACTATCGCAAGGTCTTCCGCACATCGCAGAAATACATTGAAAAGGAGTTGGGAGCGGTACAAGCTACCATTGCAGATATTGAGTCTCGAGGGGATGCAATTGACTCCAAGGCACTGGATAGCATGATTGGTCGGGTGACTAACCTGAAACGAAAGGTACCTTGGTCTCTCTACATCATGGTTTTTGATGTTTTCTGACATTTTAAGCTATCCGAATTGAGTGACTCGGCAGGAAAACAGACTATACATGTTATGAACGACCGCTTCAATCACCTACTCGCGATCGACTCGTTTAAGAACGAGGGTGATCCAGCGCTGGCTGCATGGTCCGATACACGCCTCGATCGTTGGATCGTGGATTGGTCCCTGAGACATGGCAGGGAAAAGACAGCACTTGCAATTGTGAAAGCAAAAAATATTGAGGTAATTCTTCAGTGGGGTGCTGTCCGTCTCGGAACGAGGACTGATGGTACCTTTCAAGTCCCTAGCGGATATCAATCTTTTCTCTCATATCCAGCAAATTGAATCAGGGCTCACGGCACACAGCTGCACAGAAGCTCTAGCGTGGTGCAGTGAGAACAAGGCGGCGCTTCGCAAAAATAAGGCTAGTAAACTTACGTCTAGATTCGATTGTTGGCCTCGTTTCGTGACATTATTTATTACAGAGCACGCTTGAGTTTGAATTACGCTTGCAAGAATATATTGAGTTGGCACGAGCGCGCCGTGTTCAAGAAGCGATTGATTACGCTAGCAAATATCTCATTTCTTGGCAAGAGTCACATTTCAACGAGATTCGCCAAGCTATGGCCCTACTTGCGTTCTCTTCTACAACGGGCTGTGGACCATACAAGGTTGGCTTGGTAATCCTGTTCTCTATGGGCGTTAACAAATCAATATTACAGCGCCTCTACGATCTCTCAAGATGGGATGCATTGGTAAAGTCGTTTAGGCTAGCAATATATAATTTGAATGGTCTTCCTGCTGAGCCGCTTCTTCACTTGGCTATCTATGGAGGACTGGCGTCTTTGAAGTTGGACGCGTGCTTTGATGCAACCACAAAGAGCGTAGACTGTCCCGTCTGTGATCCGGCTCTTGGCACGCTCGCGCGCGAAGTCCCTCGTAGCCACCATCTCAATTCAACGATTGTCTGTGCCATGAGTGGCAAAATAATGGATGCCGATAATCCTCCACTTGCGATGCCAAATGGCTATGTATACTCGCAAGAGGTAAGCCGTAATATCTCAGGTTCCATCGTACTGTATACAGCTTTACGCTAACGACGTACAATAGGCACTGCAGGAAATGGCTGCTCGTAACGACGGACAGGTAACATGTCTTCGGACAGGACAAAAATACGATTTTTCTTCATTGCGAAAGGTGTTTGTATCTTGAAGTTTACGTTCGAATTTGTTTGATTTTGTAGTTACTTTTGTATAAAGCACGCGGCCAATTCTCCGTCAGAATTTGTTTTTGTTTTTTGAATTAACGAGGTTTGTGTGCACTAGGAGTGTTTTCGTATGCTCAATCGGTGGTTGAGTCATTTTGATAGCCCTCAGCTGTATTTATATGCCGATGATGAAAGCGCACGAACTCCTTTTAAAACAAACGAACGACATTCAAATTGATAGCCATGATATGTAACCGTGTTATGTTGACCCACCTCTTCTTAAGCCTTCACGTCAGCGTGAGTGTCGCTAGTTGTGGGCTCTGTGGTAGATGGCTACCGCCTACGTCTCCACTCTTTGAACTCACGGATGACAGCAACCAGCAGTGGAAGACATATAGGCGCAAACAATGGGGCATACACTGCGTATGTGTGCTCTGCCGGAAAGTAGAGAAGTGGTAGCATTTTGGGACTGAAGAAGGCACGAGACGCTAGCGCCAACGCCTCGCTAGACAAGCGTAGGGCTAAGGCAGCAGAATGTTCAGCTACCAAGTACACCTGTTTGTAGAAGAATGAGCCAAGATCTCGGGGCAGTCTATGAGAAGAGCAGACATACTTGTTCGAGAGCTCTGAGCGCATCTTGAATATCGTTCCTGACTTCAGAGCCCACAGGCATGTTCTCTATTTGCTTCACAAGCTGTATGATGCTAGAAAGCGTGTCACGACTGGCTTCCACGTTCTCTCTCGCTCGTCGGCGCAAAAGCGCATCCAGCTGCCAGTCCGAGACATCGGCCTTGGATGCATCATCTCTAACCACAACTCCCGGTGGCAGTGATGGTATGCCAAGAAGTGTAGAAAGTTGATACCGGAATGTGGAAAATATGGCGGAAAGATTGGGGGATGTAAGGTTGGTTGCAAGAGAGGTTTCCTCATCAATGTTTTGAATGATGATTCCACCCCACTGAGGTAGTAAAAAGGATGTCGAGGTTGTAACTGATCCTGGTAAAGCTGTGTTGATAAAAACAAGCAATTATTTGACAGAAAAGCTCGCCTTGCGGGTCAAGAATATAAAGGGGCGAGCGCTCCGCTGACGGAACAAACAGAACAAAGTGCAAAACCGGGTCTTCTGATACGCTCGAAGCTGGCCAAAAGTTAGTTGGCACATCAAACATCACCAGGAGCAGCTCACATAATGTCCATTCTGCTGAGTTTACGAAGACAGTCAGCTGTTCGGGTGTCAGGCCGTACGTGGTGCTGCTTGGAGTTATCACCGTCTCGGGTTCGAAAGCCAACGGCGCTGCAAATCGAACCTGGCTTTCTACGGAGAAGTTGTGAAGGGGGGAGAGGCGTTGAAGCAGTGGGTTTATATGATCTGAGTGGCCTCAATAAGCGCCCCGGTCAGTCAGCAGCATAAGTGAGCTTACAAGAGAATGACTTTTGAAAGTTCCAACTTAGCAACGAACGTCCGGCCGCGGCATCTTCATTCAGCAGAGTGAATGACAAGCGGTAACGCTGAGAAAATTTTGCGATCCGGTGCTTTCTAGTAGTATGTGGCAAAAGAAGTGAAGAGCCAAGCTCTGGAGCCCTGCCAGCTGTGCAATGTGAGAATTAGGAGGTTAGCTAAATGAAATAGACAATACCTATGTTCTTTGGTACATGAAGAGTACGATTTTGTATTGTGGAAACATTAGATTGGTCGCTTGGTGTAACGACAACAAAATACGTGTTTCCCATTGTGTCGATAACTTTACTGAGTAAGGTTCATAAATGCAAAGCTTCTATAACAAAATGCGAACGCACCATTACCAGAATCAAGGCTAATAGAGACAGAGACATCTCCACTTTCTCCGTTGCGACGCTCCATCTGGGTAATCAGCTGCTGCTTGAGGAGAGAGCTATCCACATCATTTGTGAGGTCTTCAATAACGACATTAATAGGAAATTTAAGCTAGGATAACGTCAGAAACCAACATCAGGACTCCCGCAACATGGGACACGTACTTGACGTCCAGACAGTGCATTAACTTGTGTTGCTGGTAAGCCTAATCGCTCGATGCTTGTTAAAGACCACCAAATGGGGATAGAGAAAAGCACAACAATCCAATAAGCAGCAACAATCAGCCTTCTTATAGTTTCTCGTTGAAACACAAGTGAGCTTGTAGACTCCATCAAGGCTGACGAGTACCAGCACTGAGGAGGACCTCGTATGCAGCCAAGGTCGGAGTTTGAAATGCCCCTTCACTCTCAACCATAACTTGGTCAGCCTCAGTTCTTCCTCTCCTGCGACACCTATTGTGCCTCTATCGACGACGTATTTACTTCCCTGATCTGAACGCCTCTGAAAGGCTTATAATATAGTCTGCCACTTCGCTTTGCTTGCGCCTTCTCGTGAAGGCCTTGGGCTTGCTATATCATCTGGCCTCAAGGTCGTTCTGCCACAAAGCAAAGGACTGTGTCGCTCATAATTGCTCTGCTCGGTCTTTGAGGCTACTTTACTTCTCGCATACTGTAAATAGCTGCTATGAACCGACAACGGTACCCTCGCCTTGATGTCAGTCTCAAAACACCATAGCTGTCGTTTGATACACCTCTCTAATTCTTTCCAACTTCGTATTTTCAGCGCTCTGGTTTTCCAGAAAGGAACGACCATGGACTAGGCCATCACCAACGAAGCCACACTTATCCCAATCGCTACCCTCCTGATCGTGTTTACCCTGACGAAAACCCTCCTGATAACTATTGGGGCGAATTCTGGCGAGGCGAACGCGGCTATTTTCAGGACCCACCTTCTCCAGGAAGGTTTACTGCCGAACCTTACCGTCCTCTTGATGATGAATGGAGCCGTAGCAGCTGGGATACCAGCGCGGAACCGTGGCCGGAAAGACAACCTCCCTCTCCATGGGATAGGCGCCGTCGTGATACAGCACCCTTGTTTGAACCCTCAGAGTCATGGAAGCAGAGCCATCGCAACGAGAGTCCTATGCTCGCATCGTGAGTTCAAACTCTACACTATTCGGTATTATAAAAAGTTCACATTATGTGAGAAGACGCAGAACGTCGACGTATGACCGCTTGATGCCTTCAGAGCAGCCGAATGGTCATCCTGAGCATCTTCCGCAGTTCATTGATGACTTTCATCGACCGACCACTTCAGGATATAGCCCGCGCGAGTATCCTTCTCACAATCGTAGTAACTCGTATCGATCAGAGTGGGACGCCCATCGTTGGGAACCCATAGTCGCGCATCCAAACGAAGCTCACGGCCGTGAACGACGACTCTCCCACGATCTACGCAATATACACATTGATCCGGGCCGCGATAGGCTTCTTGATTACCCTTCTGTGTTATCCAATCGCTCAAGTCCTCCCCGCCCCGCATTTGCTCCTCTAGGACCCACGCCCCGCCCACGCTCTCCCACCTTGGATGTCAGAACTTCTCCCGCCCGACAGAGTTCTTCTACCGCCTCAAAGGAACAACAGAAACAGCGGAAAAAGCGACGAACTCGTTCTCCATCGACATCGTCTGATGCATCACGTTCTCGCTTGTCAGAGGTTTTGGGAACTGCCCGGAAAGACTCAAACTCACGAGGAGAGTCTGCTTTCGTCTTTGGTCTACTCGGAGGCTCCAGAGGCCAGGCAACTTCTCAAGACCTATCCAACCCAACATTGCTGGCCACGCCAACAACACATTCTGTGACTAGGGCGCCCGCTTCTACGAGCCTGTCATCACCTGGTTTTACATCTGAAACTGCGCGTGACGGATATCCAATTCCGGCGTTTGAGAAATCAAATTTAGCCACTACGTCCTCGAATCTTCCACTGAATTCCCATATACACGAGGTAGCATCCAATCTTGCAGGTGAGATTGTTGGTTTCTGTGAAGTGCTTTATACGGTTTTCTAATTTGCTTCCCAAGATCATGGTAATCACAAGCCTCAGAAGTCTCAAAGACCCGATGCATCGGGTCAAACCGGAGGTAATACAGATATACAAATTACCACAACCACATCAATTGGAGACTCTAGGTCCGCCCTTTCGATCACCACACACCTAAATGCGCTACAGAATCTTCCTTCTCCATCCACATCCTGGCCAACGAATAAGTCAACAGTTAAGGCACCATCGACTTCTCCTACCACCTCTCGTCCAAATTTAGATGGGCTCAAGTTCACAAAGAAGCATGGTCCAGAAGCCCTTTCAAAGACTTCGTCGCGATCGTCGAAAAATGATCTTGTTGCACCCTCGAAAGATACTAAGGCAGCGCCTGAGTGCAGTTTCTCGCCCGTGCCAATGCAGGTAGACCCATCAAATGATGCAGATATCGCCGTTGTAGCACCTCCCTTGCTCAACCAGAGCGAACCAACTACGAAATCTGGTGACGAGCCCAAAGCACCACCTTCGAGTCGTTCCAGCCTTCCAACAACTGGACCTAAATCAGCGGATATTGTGAATGCTGCGCCAGCGGTCTCTTCTTTGGCTATCGAACATGTACCATCACCAAAATCTTGCATCAAGCTCCCACTAATCGAGAAGTCGACTACATCTGGTCCCAAACAGAGTAGTCAAGATCATCCCCGTGTGCAAGGTCGAGGCTCAGGACTACCTGCCATGCGGAATGGTAATGGCGTGCCTCACCCGCCGCTAGAACAACCAACAGAAGATCCAATTGTAGAAGGGAAGGTTGTTGCTGATGCTCTCCGCCTTTCAATCATCAAACGTCTTCAGTGCGACCGTCAAACACGTGATGAACGCGTGGAGCCTGTGCTTAATGGCAACCTCCACATAGCTCCAGAATCTGTTTGCCTGAAGGCCGACCCACTCACAAACGAGGAAATCCTTGTTCGTGAACATCAAGTGCAAAAAGCGGCTGTAGGACCACGGAGTGCTCTCATTGCTCGCTTTACCGAGCGACGGATCTTCATTGAGGAGAAGGCCCAGAGACTCCGCGACGAATATCTTTCGCTGCACGAAAACTGGCTTGCCAGCTGTCGCCGCCTTGAAGACACAGATCGACTCAGTGCTGGACCTGAGGACGCTGCACTTGCTGCTGCTGGACGAGGTACACGCAGAACTGCTACGACGCTAGGGGATCCTGTTCGCTCTGAACTAGAAATGGAACAAATCATCGCAACCTTAGGCAATGAAGAGCTCACTGACCCAAATCATCTCGCAATTCGCAATGTTGCTCGAATACCTGACATGCTGTCCGTCACGCATGGGAATGTGGAGTTTACTCTTGACGATACGAATAACCGTGTTCTTGACCCTGTCACTTTCTATATGCCTCGTACCGGTTTTGAAGATTGGACACAGGAGGAGAAGGAAATCTTCAACGAACGGTATGCGGCTCATCCGAAGCAGTTTGGCCTCATTGCGGATCATCTTCCGCACAAAAGCGCTTCACAATGTGTTGCCTATTACTACCTGCATAAGAAGAAGTTCATTGACTTCCGGAAGGTCATCACTAAGTACGCCCCTAACAAGAAACGTCGTGGTGGACGTGGAGGAGGCAAAGGCAAAGGCAACGCGCTTCTTACGGACATTCGTCGTCATGATGACGAAGTTGCGAGCCAAGTGCGGTCTACACGTGTTAGAAAACCACGCTTCGTACAAGTCGATCCCAGCCCAATATCGACACCTGAGCCGGATGGGAATGGCCGGAGAGGTAAACGAAGAGCAGCTAAACCTGTCTCCTTGGCTGAACCAGAAGACGCAGACGAGGTACGTTTTCCAGTTGTTTTTTTTTTCAATTATAGTAATTTCATTCGGGCTCATGAGTCAATTACAGGATGACCAAAAGGCGAAGAAAAGTGGTAAACGTGCCCGCAAGCCGAAGGTGGTTGCTACGCCCGATGAATCAACACCAGCCCCCGAAGGGGATTGGTCGGAAAAGGACAAGAGTTCGTAATATTCCCGGGTAGCTTACACTTTCATCCCTTTGCTAATATTCTTCTATTTAGAGGCATTCCACGACACTGTAGGAAAACACGGTCTTGACTATGGTAAACTCCTGTCTGTTATGCCTGATAAGGTAAGGATATTGCAATTTTTCTTTGAGCTTTAGTCAATGATCTTCTTAGAGTGCCGCGGATATTCATCAATATGCACGGGAAAATTATAAGCATCTCCAACCAAGCGAGCCCATCCCACGACTCGATCAAAACACCGATTCTGGCGTAAGAGTGGCTTCACAATCGCAGTCAGGGAACACTCCTGGGGATGGGTTAACCATCATTCCTGCGCAGGCTCCAGCTATGTACCAACACAACAATGAGCAGAGCAGAGTCTTCAGTGGTGGTCCCGGCGCTTCTGTACCCTCCACCGTATACGAAAGCGCCTACGACACATTCGCACCCAAGCTTGTGCCAGATTGGAATAATTCAGCCATCCTTACGCCCTCATCTGTCCTCCCTGCGAGTGGAATGCAGTATCGGCCTCACACATTACCAGTACCCATGCAATTATGGACACAACAGGTAGCGCAACTAGCCAGTGTGTACACTTCACAACCACCTTATGGCGCGCATTATGTATCACCGCCAACCTACTTGCCACCGCCAACGGAGATGACATCAGGAAGAGGAGCGTATCCTGCGGACGCTTCAGTCTGGGCAAAAGCAGATATGCACAAGTATGGAAATCCCAGCAGGTGACGTATTTACTCAGCGCTATAGCACCAATTTTCGCTCTCTTTTGCGAAATAATTCTCGTCCCTCGCTAGACTGGTCAAATTTCCTTGCATACTTTATGTTGTATACACACACTGCCTTGGATACATATTTATAAGCATACGTTTCCGTCATTTAATTGCCCTTGCCCTTGTTTACTCTAGCTCGGCTCCCCTCCTCCTGCACGCGCCATCTTTTTATCGTGCCCACGTTTCCGGTTTTGATTTCCCCTTCTTTCCTTTCTAGCACGATCGCGTGATTCGTTGCTGTTTCCTCCAACGCCAGTCCCTCGGCCTCCGCCACGACCTCCTCGACCTTTTCCGCCCCCACCCCCTCTTCCACGTCCCCCGCCTCGACCACCACCCCTTCCACGAGCAGCTGGAGTCGCTTCACCGTTACTCTCTTCATCTGTAGACTCGACCTTGAGAGGCTTGTTACCAGCAAACTCGTGCTTTTGAAGAATCTTGTCTTTGTGAGGCTAGGGACCCGTGGTTTGAGAAAAAAATTGTGTGGCGAGAAGAACATAGGGTAGCTCACGTTACGTTCAAGCATGATACGCCATCCCTCGATCTGCTCGTTATCCCACCCTGACATGGGAAACATATCAGCTGTGTGCATTTTTGTATACATCAAACAACCAACCTGTTTGTGCGCGAAGCCGTGCTCTGGCAGCACCCCGCCTTGCGGCTGTATCACGGTTGAATACGCTGGAATCTTCTAAGTACGCAAGCTCAAGAATAGTCTCCAGGTTTGTCTTGCTCGGTCCTGCCGACGACATTTCCCTCGCTTCGGCTCCACCCTCTTCAGAGCCACTATCATCAGCCTCACCATCACCGATGACTCGCACGTTTTCTTCCAGCTCATCTTCATAAGCAAGGTCCCGCCCAGCCCCTGTGTCTTCGTTTTCGTCGTTCCATTGCTCTTCCGCTTCATCCATTGCAGCTACCCGTGCAAGAATACCAGACTTGAGTGCATCACGTTCAGCATTGGAATGCAAGAGGGAATCGGCATTGTCCCTAGAAGGAGAGTTTGTCAGCAGACTGCGTCCAACGCGAAAGTAGAGCCATACGTCTTCTTTCCTACACGTAGCAGAGATTGGTCCATTATCTCGCCATCAAATACGTTGGCACGGTTAGCCGTATACACCCATTGCTCGCGCTGATCCTCCTCCGTTAATCGCAGCTCGTCTAATGAAGGGGCGGATCCATCCAGCAGCGCTTCAACCACGCGTTCAGGATTTCCCGTGAATGGCTGATCAGGAGTACGAAGTAGCATGCGTATGTGTGTTGAATCAGCATCGGGGAGTACTTCGAGAACTTGTGAGATCTGCGCTTCAAGCTTCCCGTCGTCTGCTTTCAAAGGCAGCGCTGAAGATGATGGTACTATAGGAACAGATGAATTATCAGAAGGAGGAATGATAGGTCGACCGGAGGATTGAAGTAGGAGTTTGAGTGCGCCCGCATCCTGACGGTCTATAGACTCAAACGCGCGGAGAGATGCATCCAACTCATTGAGACGCTTGTCATCTACAGCCACTTTAGATAGGGCAGTTTGGAGAGTGCTTCTAAGAGAATATGCTTGTTGGTAATCTGCAAGCAGGCCCCTACTAGAGAAAGGGACGCCAGCTTGGTGGCCCGAGGGTTCGGAAGCACCTTCTTCATCCAGTAATGCAAAGATGACGCTGAATACTGTGTCGACAGCTGATGGAAGCAAACTACCTGAAGCAGCAGCTAGCCTCTCAATTTGTGATCGAAGAAGAATATGGAAGGCGTCGAGGAGGGCAGCTTTGGTTTCGAGCCACATACGCTGATCTTCATCGAGAGAAGAAGAGCGAGTCGGATCAGGAGGGCCACCGTAGTTAACTGCAAGTGCACCAAGGCCCGCATCGTATGCTCGCGCTACAGAAAGGGCTAAGGGTGCGTCGGCGGAAAAATGTCGTCGAAGTAAAGGTGGGAGCGCATGTAACAAACAGAGGAACACATATGAGCTTCTCCTTGCGCCAGATAAGCCTAGAGTAATCAGGCGTTGCGGATCTAAAAGAGCAGCAAAAGAGGGCACCAGCACTTCCTTCACATCTTTTTCGAGATTCGGGTTGGATGCGAGTGCGGTGGCCCATATGAACTGGGGACGTTTAGAACGGGGGTATGCAATGCTGAGATCCAGTAGAATGTCAATATCAAGCGTTACAGATGTGGAACTAGCAAGTTTCTCCGCAAGTCCTAGTGTTCGTATTCGTATGATTGATTCGATGGGTGACGTACGCCTAGCCCGTTCAGTGGACCACTGCACTGTTTCGAGCGCGCTCAGAGCGGCATCGCGCAAGTACGACGCGACGAATGAGCGTGACTGAGGAGTGTCACGTTTCGAGGGTGGGAGAGCCAGCGTTTGGCTGAGCGCGCTCGCGATTTTAGCGTATAGTGAAGCCTGCTGAGAAGGGGAAAGAGTCGCTCGGGCCCTAGACGAGGGCCACAGCGGAAGAGGTTCGATCATCATCAACGAATATTGTAGTCAGCAGGTAGGTTTTGGGGAAAAGCCAGGGAAAAGTCGTGACCATGACTGAAGTCCTCCGCCGGCCGCCCGGCCCCGAAGCTGACTGCTCGGTGCCGCCCACACACCATCGCACGTGGCCTGGACAACCACTTAGCCTCTTGCCTTTAATATCAGCTCGTGATTTATCCTCATAACTGAAAATGGGAAAGAAATCTGCATCAACTACTGAAAAAAAGGCCTCTGGTAGCAAAGGGAACAACAAGGCTGGTAGCAATAGCGCTGAGAGCTCTGAGAAAAGCGCGAAGGTGTTCGACGCAGTCACCCAATGCCCTATCATTATCCTAATGAATTAATCCTTCCTGTCTAAGGGAGGAAAGGTAGCCGGTCTCAAAGCAGCAACTGCCATAAACGTACGGCACATCCTCTGCGAGAAGCACTCTCGTGCAACGGAGGCTCTGGAGAAAATTCAGGTGGGCAAATGCCAGCCACAAACACGACCACCGTTACTGATGCGCTATTCGTCTTCATAGGAAGGCCAGCGTTTCGACAAGGTCGCTCAAGAGTACTCTGAGGATAAGGCTAAAGGTGTGTCGCTGTACTAGTGCCAAAAGTGATACAATCTTCTTACTTGATATCAATTATAGCTGGCGGTAGCTTAGGATGGATGGTCCGGGGGTCCATGGTGGTAAGTGGGTGAATTTATTTTGCTCACCATCCCCTAACACTATTATAGGGGCCGTTTCAAGATGCTGCGTTTGCCTTAGCACCTTCAACAGTGGACAAACCGATTGTGTCATCCCTCGTCAAGACCGATTTTGGGTGTGTATAGGCCAATTCGCCTCGTCTGTGTTTGTCTCAAACTACACTTAGCTATCATATCATTATGGTCGAGGGAAGACGCTGACATGGAAACTCCAAACTACTAACAGTGTCTTCCTGTAAGCTCATGTGATTGCTTCATCGTGTTCAGCTTTTGCAGTATTATCGTCCAGTCTTCGATGTCATGTTTGAATCATTACATCCGAAGTTTTCGTTTGCCCCATGCTCCCAAACAAAGATTCACGAGCTGTAGCTCGGCTTATTTACTTTTTTTGATTGCCCGAGCAACCGATCCGCCCGCTTCTCTGATTTGTTCATGAGTTGAGTGTTTCAGAAATGATCAAGCGAAGCACCATTAGCCATCTTTACGTAAACGAGCGAAGTCTTCAAATGAAGCACTGAAGGAATAATAGCTACTCCTAAACATACAAACATTTGTCTTCGATTGCGGTGATAGCTATTCAAGGATCAGCCAAGCTACTTACCTCCACCAAACGCGGGCAATGCGCAAAACGTCAATCAAAGGCAAGCAGTTCAAGCCAGTTTCCTATTGGTGACAAACGGGAGTACTTCCGCTTTTGGACATAAAACCGGCCCAATCACTATACACTATCAGATCCTAAGGCGCCGTGCTGATATGTGTACGATTGTCGAACCCAACTTTGATTGGTATAAAAGGGATCAGTTTATGGCCTGCATATATTTCCAAACGCTCTCCACCTACGACCCACCAACCGCCTTTGATACCGTACTCTCTTACCGATGGCTCAGCAATCTCGTTCGTCCCTTTGCCAGTTCTCAGATATATTGCTCAATTTATTTGTATTTTAGCGCGTGTCTGGGAGCGCATTGACAAGAACAATGCCGCCCTCCTCATCATTGATCACCAAGTTGGCCTATTCCAGCTTGTAGGTGATTATACTCCAGCAGAGTATAAGAACAACGTGTTAGTGTTTACTTTATTTGATTTCATTTGAATAATTATGATTGTCTTTTGAACAGCCTTGCGTTTTCCGCACTTGGCAAGATTTTTAACCTGCCAGTTGTAATGACTACCAGCGCAGAGACAGGTCAGAACGGCCACCTTTCCGCAAATGGATCCTATTTTAAACACACTTGACAGGACCGAATGGGCCTCTTCCACGAGAGATCCTGGAGATGCATCCAAAGGCACCCCTGATCAAACGTAATGGCGAGGTGAATGCCTGGGATAACGAAGAATTCCGGGAGGCGGTCAAAGCCACCGGCAAGAAGCAGCTTATTCTTGCTGGTATTACCACGGACGTACGTCGCATAATTCAGCTCTTAGCTTATCTTTTGACTTAACTGTCTGCAGGTGTGCGTGCTGTTCCTGTCTCTGTCCCTTGTCCAAGAAGGGTACACAGTATTCGCATGTACCGAGTCCTCGGGAACGTTCAACGAGCGCATCGCTCGCGAGGCTTTCGATAGGATGCAGGCTTACGGCGTGCAAGTCATGTCAAATTTCGGTATAGCAACAGACCTTATGCGTGACTGGCGGCACACCCCTGGTGCAAAGGAGATGCTGCCTTACTTCGATCAGTAAGTTCAGATCGATTCTTGGAAGGCGACATGTACTCACAGTTCGACTCCTAGGTATCTTCCTCAGTACGGAATGGTGGCAAGAGGACACTTGGCTGCCCAGAAAAATGGGTCGCTTCTTCCGGGGCAGGAAGGCCTCTAAAATATGTGGTTTTATTGTACAACGGCATTCATGCATTTTTGTCACTTGCCAAAAACAATTGCGTGCATCAGCTTTGCCTTGTGCTTCATACAATAGCATTCATGACTGTGGCTTTATCTTGCACTCCAATACTCATTTCATCATACAATCGCTGAAGAACTACCTCATGCATGGCATTACATCCCCTAAAATGCTCTATTCTCTTTGCCTTGTCACTTAGTCGTTAAGCTTCCCCACGTTCGCAGCAGTTCGCGTCCACCTCTAGCTGTAAAACCATGGTCATGACAAGACCAAGACGTTTCCTCAAAGTGGTTCAGAGGAAAGCCTTGTTTTAGTGACTCCCCCTTAGTCCTCCAGGAAGAAGTAGTTTCCAGACGCTGATCACAAAAGAACGTCAGACTTTGCCTTCAAAACGTGAAAACCGAGCCGCTTACCCTTTTGTTCGCGATCCTTCAAACTGTTCATCTTGTTCACGCGCGGGCGGTAGTTTGTGGGATCGCGACGGAAGGTGATCTCGAGAGATGCCAAGAACTGATTCATGCCGGTGAGCAGCGACTGGGGCCTAAGATGCGGATGCGGATGAGTACAAAATTGAGACTGAAAGAGGGGCCAGGCGCTCACGGTGTGGCAGTGGCGGCAACTGCGGGCTGGCCTTCAAATACGATAACACGGTCGGCAAGATATGTTGCCATAATGAAATCGTGCTCGATAACAAACGCAGTCTTCTTGGCATGCAACACGAATCTATTGAGAGTCGTGAGAAGCACGCACGAAAATTAACGTAGAATGCTTACCGCTTGATGACCTTGCTCGCAATGATACGTTGCTCGGAATCCAAGAAGCTATTGTACAATGTCAAACTTCTTTTCGGCTTTGCTTGATAAAAAGAACGTTCTACTCACGAGCTAGGCTCGTCGAGAAGGTAGACCTGCACACCGGGCTTGCCCAACGCCAACGTGATAGCCACGCGCTGAAGCTCTCCTCCGGAAAGTGTCTTGACTTCCTGATCCATGATATTCTCCAGATTCATCGGCTTGAGGACGTCGGTCTGGAACTGCGGGTGCATGAACGCAGTCTTGATTTGCTTGAGCAGGAGCATCCGCACGGTACCCGGAAACTTGGGTGAGATCGTCTGCGGCTTGAGCGAGACCGCGAGGGTCTGCTTGTCGGTCTCAACGTCAGGCGTGTCGCCCGCGAGCAGGCGGACGAACGTCGTCTTCCCCGTGCCGTTCTCGCCGAGCATGACGATGATCTCCGAGTCACTGAACGAGCCGGCCTCGACGGTCAGCTTGAAGCCACCGAGAGTTTTGGTCATCGCGGGGTACTGGTAGTGGCGCGTGTGCTCGATGATCATTTCCTCCGCGGTCTCCACCATCCTGAAGGACAGGACTTCTTCACGGAACCGCAAGTTCTCAGTGGGAATGAAACCGTCGAGGAAGATGTTGATGCCTGCGTAGCCGTCGTGTGTTGAGCCAGAGTCTGCAGATGATTGGGGGAAATCGTCGTACCTTCGCGCACAGATGCGGGCATAGTGACGACACCATACATGGAAGGCTTGCCGTAAAGACAGCAGATAAAGTCGGAAAGATAGTCGAGGACGGCAAGATCGTGCTCGACAGCGATGACATAGCAGTCAGGTGTGAGCAGTGAGCGGATAACCTCAGCTGCCCTGAGACGCTGCTTAATGTCAAGATACGAAGAAGGCTCGTCGAACATGTATCTATCAACGTTGAGTCAGTTCTAAGCTGTAAAAAATCAGCAATCTGGACCATACACGTCTGCCCGTTGGATGCATGACATGGCGATGGCAAAGCGCTGAAGTTCACCACCAGACAACTGGCCAACCTCACGAGTGAGCACGTTCTCGAGTTCCAACACCTTGCACATCTCCTCCTTGTTGTCGCGCTCCAACTTGCTGTCCAGCATCTCCGACACCGTCAAGTTGCCCTTGATCGCGCGGGGGATATGGTCGACGTATTGGGGCTTGATGAGCGCCTTGAGGTTGTCCTCCAGTACCTTGGTGAAGTAGTTTTGCAGTTCCGAACCGCGGAAGTACTTTAAAATTTCTTGCCAGTCCGGAGGATCCTATAGAGCGCGGTTTGGTGAGAAGAGAATTTGTAGGCGATCGACGACGTAACGCACGTCATAACGGCCGAGGTTGGGCTTGAGCTTTCCCGCCAGGATCTTGAGGGCGGTACTCTTTCCGATACCGTTGGTTCCTACGAGACCCAACACCTGGCCGGGCCTCGGTGTGGGTAGACGATGGAGCTTGAAGGAGTTTGCGGTGTAGCGATGTGTGACCTCCGAGTCGAGGTTCGTTGGGAGGTTGATGATGGCGATGGCCTCAAAAGGACACCTGCAGGCAAGGTAAAGGACGGAACGACTCTTCGAGCTCGACCGACGCACTTTTTTACGCAAATACCACAACCGATGCACAAAAACTCGGAGATGAAAGCAATTTTATCGCTCGGCTTGACCTCGATACAGAGCTTGCCTACAAACGGGTCGTCAATCGCCTCGCCTTACTTGTCGTCTGAGGTTGGCAAACAAACCCATTTTTACGACGGGGCATGACTGGTTGGATGCCGTCAGCCGAATCGAGAGCCTGACCGTGCCTCAGACTGGGGCAGCGCAATGGACGCACCTTTTTGCATTCCTGCGCGCACCGCTTGGGTTTGCAGCGATTCGAGTCGACGATGGCTATACGAGTGATCTTGTCGTTGCCCATGGTTGTGCGAGCTCAAGCTAGAAGTGCGTAGTTTACGATGTAGGTTGACGCAGGAGACGAAGCTCGAGCGAGGGAGGCCAGCCTTTTCGTGGATGGAGAGGGAAAGATACTTTGATCGGTTGACTCTAGGGTAAAACCTCCGGAGCCGTCACGGCTGACTTGGGTTCCGAAGGGGGGCTGCAGCGGCCTGACTCTTTTTAGGTTTTATGTCATTGCGTTTCGCCGATTGGTTTACCGGCTAAATTTGGGGACTAGAGAAATTTTATGCAATGTTTGCAAAGTATGAAACCTAAGAAGAAGGATAGATAAAGGAAGGGCTTGTGCGCTGTTGGCGAGCAAACAGGGTTTAGACTGCCACGACCCTTGACCGTGCTCATAGTCGATCTGGGTTCGTGGACCCATCGACGACCAGATGATGATCCGCACTAAAGCCTATTAGGGCGACAACGTCGATGCGAGGTATTCCAGGCCTATGATATAATTATAAAATGTATGCGAACAGCAACAATATGCGGCAGAGCGAGGATGTGAGGGATGAGATACAAAAAAAGATGTGTTCAGAAGAAGAGCCGCGCGAAACGGGGATCGTGCGAGAGCTCGATGGTGTCATTGACCAGCTTCATGTCTGCAAGGTGCGATGGATCGTGTCATTGTGACGTAGACGGATGACACGTCTGCTTCGCTGTACTCACCCATGTCGTGTCCCATGTTCGAGCAGGCCATCATTCTGAGTGTTCCGGCGTCCATGACATGGCCAATGATTTCGACATAGGGGTCGGTGATAGCGGAATCCTAAACAGAATGGAGGTCAGCCATCTGACGCGGAGGCAAGCGCGAAGCACGAAGCGAATTTACCTGCAAAAGTTTTACGTGGATCTGGCCACCGTCACACGCCTCTACCACGGCCAAATCCCCACGATTCTGGTCGTCGTGACTTTGGGTGAGCCCGCCACTACAACCTTCGGGTGGTTGCCCCACAGCGTACCTCGATGATTTTGCAGGGCAAACGGACGGTTCGCCCCAGGTGCGCGGAAAGGCGCGCAGAATTGACTCGAGGGGATAGGTCGGACATGATGGCGATGGAGAGGGAAAAGAAAAGGTGGGCAGCAGGTCGCTGCGTTCGCCCGGTGTGTATGTAAGGCTCCGAGCGCGTCGCGACCAATGAATCCCGACCCCCTCAGGGGTAACACGATCACGTGTTCACATGTCGCCCTCGTCAATTCGCCGTCGACCCCTTTCAGCCACCCCGTTGTGGAGGCGGTCTCAGGTCAGCCGCCCACCCGCCAACAACTAGACCTGGACCTCCCCACAACTTCCGCATTACCGTACATCTTGCTTTCTGCTCTCGTCTTGGACTATAAAACTTAGACTATCTGTATAATTGTTAAACTACTTCACCTTCGAATATGGGCATCGCCGGACTTTTGCCGCTCCTCAAGCCTATTCAAAAGCACAGACACCTCCGCGAGTTCAAGGGCCAGACGATTGCCGTCGACGCCTACGTCTGGCTTCACCGTGGCACCTACGGCTGCGCCACAGAGCTCGCCACAGGGAAGCCCACCACCAAGTGCGTATCACCCCACACACGCCTCCCAGCTCACGAAGCGCACACGCCCACACCCGAGCCTCGCCTCCTCTCAGATACGTCGAGTACGCCATGCACCGCGTCCGGATGCTGAAACACTTCGGCATCACGCCTTTTATCGTCTTCGACGGCGGGCCGCTACCCGCGAAGCGGGGTACCGAGTTTGAGCGCAAGAAACGTCGAGAAGAGTCCCTCGCGCGGGGGCACGCTCTGGCAGCTCAGGGGAAGCACGCCCTAGCGCGCGAATGCTACTGCAAGGCAATCGATGTCACTCCGCAAATGGCGTTCCAACTGATCAAAGTGCGAGCCCTCCTCCTTCTGTTCGCCATTCTCACCCATTTAGGATCTTTCTGATTGAACCCGTCGTTTTCTATCGCGTCCTTCGCAGGCCCTGCGCGCTGAAGGAGTCCAGTACGTCGTCGCTCCGTACGAAGCCGACGCCCAGCTCGCGTACCTCGAGGCACGCGGGATCGTCCAGGCGATCCTGACCGAGGATTCCGATCTCCTCGTCTTCGGGTGCAAAACCGTGCTGTTCAAGCTGGACGCGACCGCGCACACGGTCACCTCCGTCTCCCGGGCTGACTTTGGCGCCCTCGACGGCGGCGTCGGCGGTGGAGCCTTTTCGCTGCGCGGCTGGACCGACGCCCAATTCCGCACCATGGCCATCCTCTCCGGATGCGACTATCTCCCCAGTATTCCCGGCGTCGGCCTCAAGACCGCGCACGCCTGGCTGCGAAAGTGGAAGGACGTGCAGCAAGTCGTGCGCGCGGTCAAGCTCGACGGGAAGAAGGAAGTGCCCAAGGGCTACCTCCGCGCTTTCGAGAAAGCAGAGAAGGTCTTTCTTCATCAGCGGGTCTACGATTTAGAGCTGGGTGGCCTTATCTGCCTTACCCCTCTCCCAGACGGCACGGTGCTCGACGATCAGACGGAGGCCTACATTGGAGAGTACGTCTGGCGAAAAAAAAGGGACTTTCCTAAATCTAAAGCAGCAGTCGTTGATCCAATATTTCCCTTCACAGAGACCTCGAGCCGACGCTCGCAACAGGGCTCGCGCGTGGGGACGTGTGCCCCACCACGCTGTTGCCGATGGATGACATTTGTCCGTCGTTCGCACCACGCACCGTTTCAGGGGAGCCGCTCCAATTGGCCAATTTGAACGTACCCGAGGCTAACAGGAGGCTGAAAGGGAAACAAGTTGATAAGCTAGCTTCCGGTAATGGGGGTCTTCTCAAATTCTTTTGTAAGCCCCGCTTCTTGACATTTTCGCTTAATTCAAAGTTTCCTGCTGCAATGAAACCGTAAAATACGTACGAACGCTGACGTGCATAATTATGGGTTTTTTTCACAGCCAAAACGTCCAAGGTCGAGGTCCTTACACTTGAAGGGACACAAATCAAATCAGGACACCATGCAAACACTAAACGCGATTCCGGCCCAGAGCATCACAACCCTAAATCACCGCCACTGACGCGCAGGGCGACTCTGCCCGTACCGGCGGTGGGCACCAAGAGCGGGAAGCGGACGCTCGCGGAGGCCATGGAGGATGATCTGACGGCCGCGCGCATCAAACGCCGATGCGCGTCTCCCCCGCGGTGCTCCTCCGACGCGGTGGAGACGACATCGGTCGTCGGCGGAGGCGCTACACGCAGCAGCCGCTTCTTCGGTCGAAGTGGCGGCGAGCTGAGTGGGGCGCGCTCTGGCTCGCCGCCGCTGCCGGACGACGGCGCTGGGCGCTCCCGTCGGCGCTCTGCGAAGGAGAACGAAGGCGCGACGACGCACGTGGCGGTGGCGACGGACGGCGAGGATGAGATCACCGAGATCACCGAAACCGAGTTCGCGTCCACCTGTGCCCACGCGGGCGACGAGGGCCCGCCGGCTGAGGACTGGGACGTGGAGGAGGTGCCGAGCGCCCTACCTGTTCGCGCCGCCCTGGTCTTGCAGGAAGACGGATACCGGTCGCCGTCGCCGAGCCTCCGAGGCGGCACGGAGGAGCTGTCGTCGCCTGTAGGTCCGCGGCGGCAGGGCGCGAGCCGTGGGGTCGACGTCGGGGTCACTCTGGTCGAAGACAGCGACGAGGATGTGGACGACGGCGCCGCAGCCGGCCCGAACGATTTGGACGACCTGGAAGACGTCCTCAGCCCTGGACGGAAGCGGCCCAAACGGGAGCCCAACGGACCCCATTTTATGCTCGCCCCACCGTCCCCACGACTCCGCGGTCTGTTCGACGACGACACGCAATGCAGCGACATCGAAGACTTTGAGGACGAATCGCAGCAAGTGACTCAAGAAGTCCCTTCTCCTCTCGCCACTCAGGACGTGACCGGCCTGGTACATCAGGCCCGACTAGGGCCGTCCGAAGACTGGCTAGGATCAGCGGCCGATACGGACGACGAAGAAAAAGGAGAGTGCTACGGGCCTGAACTCACACCACCGCTGCCACGCGCGCCCACCAGGACCCGCAGCAGCAGGTCTGCTGATCACGTGGACGACGCCGCTGCGGAGTCTGACGACGTCGACGATTGGGGCGAAGGAGGAGAGGGAGCAGCCGGCGTGTCTCAGACTTCCGCGGCCGTCGCACGAGGCTGGTGGAAGGCCTACGCTCGAAACGCACCCGGTAACGGCCGCAAGGTTTCCATCGGCAATGGGCGGACCAAGTCCATGCCCAGCCTAGGGACACGTAATTAAACAAGTAATAATAAAAAAGTACGGACACGTCGACTGGGCGAGGACTTGTGGCGTCGCACGCGAGCTGGTCTGTTTAGTGTTTGTGTGTGTTTTGAATCACTTGTAGTTTAGATTCGCGGGTGGCAGGAACCCTCCCAAGGCTGGCCAATTTTATTACGCTAAGATCGGCTCCTGCTCCAACGCTGTGTCGTTCGCGCTTTCTGTTGCGTCCTTTTATTGACTGCATTAAAGGCCGGAAGTACTCCACTCCTCCCCACTCCCTCCCGTATGGAAGACGCTCGGCTTTTTTTTTT
>JAZHGK010006227.1:0-16072 GCA_037855215.1 Waitea zeae | reverse complement strand
ACCGTCCAGCCCTTCGTCCGTGTCCTCCTCCTGAACGAGCCCCTCACGGCCGAGACTGGCGCACTCCGGCTCGTGCGGACCCTCGAGTGGGCCGAGCGCGTCGGCCGAGCTTGGCGTCGACACGGCGGCCCCGCCTTCCTCGAGCTCTCCGACGAGGCGGACGACGGAAGCACCCACAGCGTACACTCAGCCCGTCCGCCCATCTCCGGCGGGAGCCTCACCCGCCTCAGCTCCTTCCTCCGCCCGTCCGACGCGCAGAGCGTGCCCGCCTCGCCCATCGCCTCCTCCACCGACCTCCACACCGCCCGGGGCGCGACCCCGCACTCGACCCTCGGCCGGCGCACGTCCATCGTCGGCAGCGCGCTCAGCTTGCGGCCCCGCGCGCTCTCCACCCGGCTCTTCTCCTCTCGCTCGTCCGTGTTCGGCGGGAACGTGCTCCAGCAACCCCGGCGCGCGTTCGACCACATCGTGCACTTCTTACCCCCGGCGGGCACCTGCGCGCCCAAGGCCCAGCTCCGGCTCTCCATCCTCATCACCACCGTCTGCCGCCCCTTCCTCTCCGCCCACGCCCGTCCAGACCTCCGCACCTCCTCCTCCCCTTCCTCCTTCCGCTCGGCCTCGTCCCGCACCAAAATCAAGCCGTCGCCCAGCACGGCCTCCCTCCCGCTCGCCACGCCCGGGACGGACCGCTCGAGTTCGTTCTACGCGAGCACCACCCGCGCCTCCTCCCCCGACGCGTTCGCCACCGCGTCCCCCTCGGCCCACGTCGTCCACGCGCTCCCCGCGCCGCACCCGGGCCAATCCAAGCTCGCCCAGGGCCTCGACGCCTTCCTCACGTCCCACCTCGCGATGGAGGAGAACAACGGCGAGGGCAGGAGCGAAGATGAGCGGACGTACGGCTACGTCGTCCCCGCCCGCGCGTTCGGGCTGCACGTCTCTGACTCGGGCTGCACCCTGCTCGAGCTCCTCCTCTGGGGCTCGCTCGACGGCGCAGACGCCCTGGGCGCGTCCTCCTCCAGACGAGCGGGGAAACGCGCGGCGGTGGGGCGGCCCGCGAGCGCGTACGTCTCGAGCGTGGAGAGCGTCCGGGTGCGCGCCCGTAGCAGCCCCGGGAGCAGCCACAGGGAGATCGGCGGCAACGGTGGCACCGCCGGGCCGTTCCCGCCCACTCCGCCCGAGTCGCCCAAACTGACGGCCGGCAGCTCGCGGTCCACACTCGTCCACACACCTCCTTCGCCTTCGTCCTTCTTGCCCATCCCGTCACCCCCACCCGCCGCGGCGGGGACGAAGTCGCGCCGCCCGCCCGTGCACTCGGACTCGATCCCACCGCTGCGCTCCCCGCGCGGGTCCCCGCCGAGGACCACACGCCCGAGCGCGCTCCGACAGCGCCCGCACTCGGCGTACGAGTTTGAGCCCGTGAGAGCTCCGCCGTCGCTGATCGCAGCCCCGCCGCCCCCGGCCCGAGCGGTGACCAAGTCCGGGCGCGGGTGGGGAGAAACCTCGGGGGAGGGGCGGGACGCGAGCGCGGCGGGGACGCCATCCCGCGCGGTCTTGATGGCCCGCGGTTTGCCCACGCCGCCCGAGTCAGATGAGGATGGTGGCGGCAGTGGAGACGGCAGCGGGCTGTTGTCCCCCGTTGAGGACTATGCCCAGCCGCCGGTGATTGGCAGGGAGGAGAGCTACGTGAGGGTGGAGGCGCCCCCGTCGCCCGTGGAGGAGGGGGAAGGGGAAGCCAGCAAGAGGAGGAAAAAGTGGAAGTTTTGGAGGAGGGAGGGCGCGGCTGAGGTGCGGTGAACGACCGCTTTCTTTCTTCCTTTTCTCTCTTTTTCTTTTCCCTTGTGCGCTGCGGATATGTGTGTGTACTTGCCGGATCCTATCAAGGCCCGTGGTATGTTGTCGTCGTGCGCCATAAGTTTGTGGTATAGCCACGCTTTCTTCGCACGTCTTCCTTCTTCCTTTGAACTGCGGACCCAGAACAGAAAATTCTTACTGCTTCTTCTCCATCCCTTACCCTCTCTCGTTAATTTCTTTTTTTCGCATGTTTCCATAGCCAGCTTGGTTTTCCCTATCTCCGCTTTTCCTCACTAACGATTCATTCACCCTCTCCCCCAACTACCGGACGTTTTTCATTATACAGGAGCTATGAACTCTCCCACACTCTCTCATTGACAAAACATGATTTACATGTATCCGTTTGCGCGCATCTATCCGTTCTCTCTCGACTCCTCTCATCCGTAGTAATACATACTATCTGCATTGACAGCCCAGCCGTCCCTCCCTTGTAAAAGTCCCCACAGCCGACAAAAAAATAACATCAACTCACTTGAAGAGCGTTTACGAAATAAATAAATAACGTGTTGATCAATCCGGCCCAGTAAGTTCCCCGACTAGCGGGCGCAGCAGCCACTCCGCATCCTCTCCGCCGGCCAGAAAGTCCTCGGGGCCGCGGTGCTTCGCGCGGCGGTAAGACCAGCGTTCAAGTCGCTCGTCCGCGACATGTCCCTCCGCGAGCGCGCGCGCGAGAGCTGCCTGCCGGCGGTCGATCGTCCAGATCGAGCTCTGGCCGAGGGCGAGCGTATGCAGGTGCGCGCAGTCATGTGCGATGTCACCTGGGGAGAGACGGAGGTCGCCCATTTGGAGGCGGAGGACCTCGAGTCGGGGGAGTTCGCAGAGGCGGTTGTACTGTATAGGAGGAATTGAGAGGAAGGTTAAGCCAAGCGCCTAAAGTCTCTGCAAGAAGAAGTGCAAACCAAAGGCATAAACTCCTCCACGAGGATGTCGTTCAGGTTCCACACGAACGAGACGCTGAACATCTGGAGCCGGTCGCTCAGCGCATCCCCGAAGCGCTCGAACGTCAGCACCGACATGTGCCTCGAGTAGATGGTGACGCCGAGGACGTCGAGGCGCGGGATGGTGCGCACAAATTCGATGAAGCGGTGGACGTCCGCGTGCGTCGCGCCCTCGACGTTGAGCGCGAGCCGGCGCAAGTTCGCACGCTTGTTCTCGAGGAAGCGGAAGACGGCCTCGTACGCGCCGGCGTCGGCGGGCGTCGGGTCGTCGACGCCGACCATCGCGTCGTCGAGCGCGAGCGAGTTTACGACGCTCAGCCGGAAGGACTCGAGCTCGGGCAGCGTGTTAGGAGAGGCGGCGAGCGCGCGGAAGACGCCCGGGTGCGCGTCGGGGAGGTCGAGTGAGCGCAGCTGGGGCGCGTGCTGGAAGACGAGTGGGAGGTTGTCCGTCTGGTCGCAGCGCACGATCTCGAGGTGGGTGAGCGAGGAGAAGGCGCGGAGCGAAGGCCAGACCACGTTGTCCGTCCCGACGAGGTGGGTGAGCGTGCGGGCGTTGGCAGAGATGAGGGCGAGCACGCCGCGGGTGTCGTCGTCGTCGAACTCGTCGCTCGCGATGGAGACGTGGGTGAGGCCGGTGAATGCGCTCAAGTCAGAGTTGTAGCCGATGTTGACGAAACGAGAGGATGGGAGGTCGTAAAACCGATATTCACTAGGGGTGGAAAGAGCCTTGAGCCGAATGAGCTTCCGCGTCTGAAATCTACTTACTCTATGTTGAACTCGCGGAGTGAGGGACAACGTTCTTGAAGTGCGTTTACTACGCTGTCCGGTATACGAGGCTTGATTCCAATCCATACGAAAGATCGCAAGTTCTCGATGGCCTTCAGTGCTCGGACAAGAAGCCCTATATACGTAAGTCATCTGATAGCTAACAAAGTGGGTGAAAACCAAGATAAGTACCTATCTCAAAGATGGCTGAGTGAGCACAAAAGGCGTGGACTACTACTTTCTTCACTGCACCCGCAAAAGCGGGCTCGAAGATGATGGCGTCCAAGATGTCAAACGACCTCCTCGCAGCCGCTTCTTCTTGTTGGATCTGTTCGATATACAGGAGCTTATCGCTCCCGTGCAGCCCGAAGTAGACGTGCACCATTGGGAACAGGCATCGGAGTGCGAGGACGCGGTGCAAGCGCGAGAGGTGCAGGCAGGTTTGCTGATCGGTTCGAGACAAGTGTCCGAGCACCTCAGTCCAGAGCTCGGACGGCAAGCCGGTGGTAGTGGGCATTGCTAGATAGTTGGGAGGACCTAGATGTTCATGCAACGTTGATCGGATAGAGGTAAACTATATGTCACATCTCTGAAGATGGGTGCATTCACAGATCTGCGCTTGACGGCGGTGTGGAACCAAACGCAGTCGTTGTCACTTGAGACGTGAACGTTGAACGTCGCAGAGGAAGACAGAGAGTACAATTTATCACGTGTTTTGCAGGCACGCCACATGCGAAGCGAAGGCTCGAATCGTTCATACACGTGGTTTTACACAGATTGCTCTCAGCGCTTCAGTTGATAGGCAACTACTTATCATGGACTCTTGTACTTTTATAGTTCCAACTATCCCCTCTAAACTTCACGAAATTGGCTTTAAAGACGAAGACCGCTCATCTCGTACCATTAGAGAACTCTACCTGGATCTCTTCTTCTACGCGTTGATTCAGGGACACACACCCTCAAGGCGCCCTGCCCTCCCATTTGAACTAGCAAATATAATTGCGTCTTACGTGTCTGACTCGCTTATAACTAAAGCTGAGCAACCTGACCTCGTACATGTACACTCGCATGGCTGGGGTACCACCAGAGAATTCGTTCTCAAAACACAGCCTATCTACCGCGTGCCTAGCACATTGCGTTTGCGGACGTTTTCGAGAGACCAGGGCTGGGCAGACGATCCATCTGAGGGTAACAACACCTGGTTTCAGTTGCACCACAAACACGCGGATATTGTCACGGAGGATAGGTTTTGCATCACCCACCGTAATCGACATGCAAACCCAGAGCTGTATAACCACAAAATTATCTTGGATGCAGACCACGCGTTTTGGACAGGTTTTGTTCCTGGAGAAATCATCGAACTTTACGCCTACGCTCGGCTCATTGCTTGGAGGAACGAAGTCCAGTTTGCCGAGATTGAGATAGGGGTTCCGTATGCTCCTAACTTCGAGTGGATTGAAAGAGCCAAGCAGACGTTAACGTCAAACACGAGCTCCTAGTTTTCGGTTTGTCAATTTGAGCTTTCGTTGTATTTTCTTGTCTTCTCAAATTTCATTCATTTGGGTATGCTTTTATATCGGGGAGAGCGCGAGGCTGTAGCTGTGATTGGTAGTACCATTGGTATGCTCCGTTTAGTGTAAAATGCCAGGATGTTTTTCTTGCGATCGTGGATTGAAGTGGAAGTCAGACTTGTAAATAGACCTTTCTAAGGGCAGTCTACTATGTATGTAAACTTGTTTTGTTCTTAGTACATAGATCGATCACACAATGCTAATAAATTATTAGCACTCATGATCGTTGTGTGACGAGTATAAGGATAAGAGCTAGATAGGGATCAACCAATAATCCCATACTAGTTTTTCTACGTTTTCTACGTGCTCCATTCCTTGTTCACGAGGAAGATGTGCGAATTGGTATAAATTTCCGCTTGTCTTGAATGCTCTATGTTCTATGGTCTGTGCTTATCTCGGTCCCGTTACACAGCCACGAGTCGGCTTATTTCCACTTACAATAAGTATGAGTGATCAATTTCTGTACCAAAATCTCTCAGCAACTTGAAAAGTTCATGATGATGCCAAACAAATGCTTCCGGCAGGCAAGTCTAAGAAACTTGAGCCCTTATTGAAACCCTCAATACTCAGTCAACGCGTGAAAGTTCTTGACAACACTAGAAAGAGGCCTTAACAATCTGATATCTGTGTTAAATATGATTCGGAATAAAGTGTTAGGCCTAGACATCGGGATTTAAGATAGCTGTATTGTTAATTATCACCTCCTCTATGCTGTATTTACAGGCTATCTTTTATGCATATAAACACTACATAAGCACCCAATACTATACTTGGTTAGTCTCGTATGGTCATCTGTTATCCTAGTACTTAGCCGGGTAGGCTGTGGCTGCTGTATGCAGGCTTACCAGTTTCTATGGTAACTAATAAATTGAATTTCATGTTACATTGTTTCTAACCACAGTTGCGAGGAAGGGGAAATGGCCATCTACGTCGGGGCGAAGAAAGTAAGAAAGACATCAGAATGATATCTTAAAGAGGAAGAACGTTCGATTGTGACTGATAAGATATACTTACAGTCATGTATTAGTGAGAGAAGGAAACGAACCACAACCAAAGCGCGTACTACCGTATTCCCATGCTCCGCAAAGTCAGACCGCCGTGATCATTCTGTATCGCCACCTATCGCACTGCTATCATATATACATCTGTCACACACAACCCCCCAACGTGTACGAACAGAAGCACAGCCACGGTGATAATAGGATGAAGCTACCCAGCTAGAGCGTGGCCTCCGTCGCGGTGGAAGAGAGGAGAAAGAGGGGCATGTGTAGAACACTCTCCGACAAGAGAATAGAGAAACTAGCGCATTGGTTGTGAGTAACAAGCCATTTGGCTTGCTTGTGTCGTTTGGTGATATGTGTCGTGGGCCATAGAGTGAGAAAGAGAAAGAAGAGAGAGAAAGCCGATGGTGGCGTGGAACTTCAAGCAAAAACAACCAAACCGAAGGCAAATGGCGCTCAGAGAAGTCATACGCAGAAATGGTAGCGGTGTTTGTTATTTTGACATGGTGTTAGGTTTCAACAGACAGAAGTCCGGTGGGAGCTTATGGGAGCTGATGCGACACTGAGCAAAGAGTGTAGAAGGGTAATCGGGGACGGCTCAGAGCGGATCCGACGGCTATCTGGCACTGGGGGTGGTGCGGGTGATCCTGTGTCCCGTACCTTGAGGGTGACCTCCCTTATTGCAGCCTGCTGACCCCAAAACCTGTCCGACACCAAGTACCATGGGCTCTGCCATTTCTAGAACTGAAGAAATCCCACGGCAATTACACCGACTCGCATTTCAAAACGGGCGACGACTACCTCGCACACTCAGAGAACTCTACCTGGATTTGTTCTTCTATGCGCTGGCTCAAGGAGATGTGTCGTCAAGACGTCCCGGCCTTCCAGCTGAACTGATAAACATGATTGTGTCATATATACCCAACTCGATTCTGTCTAACACTGAACTACCTAGCCAGAGCCACATAGTGGTATGGTCACAATGTGAACAAGTTACAAGGCATTTGATCCTTTACACCGATCCCATCGACCACATTCCTGCTACAATACGTATACGGACTGTATCGAAGGATCAAGGATGGGTTAGCGACCGAAGTGCGGGAAGTTGGACTTGGTTTGAGCTGCACCACAAACAATTAGGAGACACAAAGGAAGGGGTTTATATAACCCATCGAAACCAACTTGCGAATCCAAAATTCTCCGCTCATGAAATTACTTTGGGTCCGGATCACGAAATTTGGTCGCGCTTTTCTCCCGGACAGCATATTCAGCTTTATGCATGCGCTCAGTTTCTTGGTTGGAGGAACGAGGTTCTGTCTGCTAGGATTACTGTGGACGTCCCTTACGCTCATGAGTTCGACTGGATCGAGAGTACGACCCAAATGTTTCTAGATCCATGGCCCCAAACGTAGGATCAACGGAGGCTTAGCTTCATTTTTATAGGAGTTCTCAAAACACATTTTCTTGTGATTGCAGGAATGATGATTGTCGTTGTATTTAGGGTAAGTAGACTAGTCACCTATTAGAGTGTACTATGTGCGTCAAGTCTGTACGATCCCGAGTATTTGCTCGTTGCAGGTTCATAAACATTTCAACCGGATCTGCGAAGCAAATGAATTTTAACTTTACTTTCATAGATGTACATGCACAGTGAAGTCGTAGACCTTGGCCCAGTGCAAGGCCTCCAGCGTGTTCTGTTGGACACGAGTAGTGATTAGTACTGACGCGGCTGCGCAGTGGCTGCGGCAGGAAGGGAAGTACCCCTCCCTTTATCACGTGTTTCGCGGCATACCTCTCTTGCTTCCGCTCGTACACCGTCCTCACGGATTAGCTACCGCATAAGCAACGCGTCGTTCTATGCACACGAGCTTTCGTTTTTCAAGATGATTATATGTCGTGCAGAAGACGGGGAGGTGTTCAAGGTATGCGTCATTGGTCTAGTTCACTTGCCGACAAACGCTCAGTGTCCGTTTACGTATGGGCTAGATACGAGCAACAGTGTCTGATATAGACCGGTATGCCTTGAGCATGTTGCCTGTTTGCACATTTTGCTCACGTTACAAATTTATTAGCTCAGGGAACTTGGAAGCCTTCTTGTATAAAGAAACTAATGTTGAGCCGGACTCGGCCCTTGCTTTTCTGACCGATGGACGGCGCCTCAAGACGGAGAATGTGAGGGACCTGACCAGTGTTCAAGACCAGGTGCGCCGGCATTTATATAAACCTACTCTACTGCTGATGCATTTGGCCATGTAGACTATCTACGTATTCAATAAGGACTACTTGGAAATGGAGCTCGATGATGTCCTAAATGCGCTTCATTTGCCACCTTCCTTGGAACCACCAGTCGACGGTACGCTGATACAGTCCTTGCGCTTGCATACACCCTTGACCGTGTTTGTAACTGTCTGTAGACTACGCCGCCTCTACACCGCCATTAAGACCCAGTCAACAAGCGACGGCCTACTTGCGTGGCGCTCACGTCCACCTCGAGCGTGTGACCCATCAAGCCCAGGCCATTCGGTATCAGTATTCGGCGCTCCGACTTTCCTTTGGCTCTCTAGACCGACGAGTACTGCAGCTCGCAGACGTATTCGAAGGACTTGGTACAGGCGCCGAGCAAGAGCTTGCACGTCAGACGGTCCTTCTTGGGGGATTAGACGCCGACTTGGAGATCGTGGGACGAGTCCGGGTGCACTCGGAGTTTATGTCATCTGCAGTTCGCCGGGCAGTTGCCCAAGGTGGAAAGGAGCGTACGCTGGGTGACTACGTCTCCAATGTCAAAATGCGTCAGGTGGCCGAGTCATGTGCATTGACACATAGTGAGTTTTACATGCCAGTTAGCATACTGCTCTTCCTCAAAGTACTTTTCCTTTTTTAAGGTAAACTGGAGGCCCAGTACATCGAAATCAAAGATTCCATGGCCCGGTTGATACAGAGTACTGAAGAAATTCGTTCAATTGTGGCTGATGAATTGTATGTGGCATCCTCACTGCTTGTCTTTTCAATGCTGAACTTCGGCTAGAATACTTCGAACTGCGGAGAATGCTTCAGTGAGGTGCCAAGACTTGTTTGATCGGATGACAGACGCTGCTGGGTCTCTTGAGAGTATGTATTTTGCTCCTTCGTATGAAATTCATCTCATCCTTGCTCGCTTGCAGGCCCTGCTTCTGATTCTAGCCGGCTAATAGCAGGTATGTATCCTCAGTTCGGAGTCATTCTGATGTTGACCGTGCCACAGAAATCAGACAACTTGATTCTGCCCTACGCCAAGAGTTGGTAACTCTAATTGAGGCAAAAGTGAGGAAGGTTTACGTAATGGTAATGCTATCACCTATGCTAATATTGCCGATTTCCTTAGAATAACAACACCCGCCGACTAGTTGAGTCCCTTCGTCACATAAGTGTTCTGAATGAGGACATTGTTCGACTTCCTGGTGCTTTCGCTGGCCTTCAAGAGGGTTTCAAGCGTGCGAATACCTTTTCGCATATTCAGAGGTTACATGGTATGCTCTACGCATATGGCTTTACAGTGATCGAGATCGTCAGAAGGAAAGAGTTCGGTGTGCAAATTCAATCATCCTTAACAATATATAACACATCACTGAGCTTCGTCAACAGCACATTTCTTCATCCAGAGGTCACAAGGCATTCTTGAGGTTATGGCCAAACTCTCGTAAGTGATCTTTTGTTTTCAGTGGACTATATCCTTATGAATACTCGTCCCTGACAGCGCGAATGAACGTAAACGACGCCAGATGTATAGAAGCGAAATCAATGGCCAACTTCCGTTTGACGTGCGAGGCCTTGATGATGACGTAGTACCAACTGTTGACTTCTCTCCGACTGGAACGTTGGAGAGTTCCTACTCGCTGGAGCGTAGTGACATTGAAGGTAAGAATTGAGTTCATTTCTTGTTCAGCCTTTCAGTTGCTGATTATATTCTTCAAATTCTGCAGCGCTCATGAAGATGATCAGCGATCTTGAGCGGTTTGCATCTTCTGAGCTCGATGTAGGGGCTCAAGAGTCACTGCAAGAAACCCGACGTGCGTTGAGCAAGGCAATCACAAAGATGGATGGCCTGGAGAGTTCTTTTGACCGCATAGCAGAACGCTCATGTAAGTTTTAGTTCCTACCTGAAGTGTTTGATACTCACCATCTACTAGTGCTTTCGGTATCTCGCATGTCTACATCTCACCGGAGAAGTGAGCGGTCCGCCTATCTCGTGTCGGCGGGCAGTGCTAACGTTATGTTCACAGATGCTGAAGTTGATGATCAAGTTCTCCTTGATCTGACCAACCAGCTACAAGAGGCACAACGTATGAAGACAGAGCAAGAAGCAAAGCACCGGCAAACAGTCGAGTCACTACAAGCAGAGATTGCACAACTGAAGTCATCTTTGGAGGCAGCTGACCTCGCCGCTGCGGAGGAACGCGAGCGAGCTGCCAACGTAGAGCGTGATCTGCATCTCTCGCGTGCACAGGTCGATTCGGATACTACCGCCCGTCGTGTGTTAGAGGAGCGGAATGCACAACTCGTACGGGAGGCGAGTCAGCGTCAGCAACAGCTAGTTTCCGCCCTTGCAGATGCCACCGAACAAGCACGTAGCGCGGAAGCTTTGCGCCAGGAGCTTGCTCGAGTGCGTGCAGAAGCAGAAGACCTGCGCATGCTGGAGGCGCGCAATGCGAGTAAGATCAACACATTACTTAACGAGCATGAGATTGCTCTCCGGAATCTCGAAGAGGCCCGCGCGAGGGGAGAAGATCTCGAGAGTCAGATTGCTAGCGCGCAAGGGGAAGGTGCGCGTGTACGTGCTGCGCTTGAAGACGCTGAGAAGGACAAAGACCGACTTCTCCGCGTTCAAGCCACTGAACACGATCGCGCCATGCGTGATCACATCGCAGAAGCCGATGGTGACCGAGCCGTCCTTGAGCACCAGTTCCTCGAAATGAAGGCTCAACTTGAGCACATATCTCGTGAATACAAGGACGCTCAAGCGGATCGCGATGTCGCCCACGCGGATGCTTCAGGCTTGCGCGAGGAATTGCAGCGGGTGGAGCAAGAGTTGCGGGATGCTCGCCACACGGAGCGCATCCTCAGAGAAGATCTGCGTACTTCTCGGTCTTCTCGATCTGGGATTGAGTCGCGGGTCGAGAAGAGTGAGCGTCTTGTAGCTCAGTTGCTCGACGTAGCTCTTGCCTTCCGTACTTCCCATGAGCGTGCTCTTTCAACTGCGAACCATGCGACGGCTTCCTCCCATCACCATAACGCCCTTAGCAAGACGCCTCCTGGACCCAATGGCTTGACCGACTCTGTGTTCTCATCCGTTGGTCTCGCTATCTCGACTACTGGCTTAAGAAGGACTCTGGCACCTCATATGGATGAGCCCACACCGCTCGACCCCACGGACCCTGAAGGAGCTCTTGAAGTGTTACGCAGCTACGACCACGATGCGTTTATTGAGGCCATCGCAAAAGTAGGATCCACGATTCGCAAGTGGCAAAAGCAGTGCAAGGACTACAGAGATCGTGCGAAGGGCAAAATTTCTTTCCGCAACTTTGCGAAAGGAGACCTCGCATTGTTCCTTCCCACTCGCAATTCACTATCGAAACCCTGGGCTGCTTTCAACGGTTAGCGCCTGTTCACACATCTTCCTTGTTGCGTACCTCATTTTTCTCCAGTGTCATTCCCCCACTACTTCCTCCAAGCCACTGGCCACCTCGCGGAACAACTTAAATCACGAGAATGGGTCGTTGCTCGTATCACATCTATTACGGAACGTATTGTAAACCAACAAGTTAGTGTCGAGCATCTCCTTAATTTCTTTGGCTAATTTTCGTGTTGTGCCCAGGACCCGCTGAGCAATCCATACGGGTTGGGTGACGGAACCAAGTATTATATGCTACAAGTAGAGGACTGGACTCAGCCTGCTCCGTCAAAGAAGCGACCTGCTGCCAAAAAGGCAGCACCTGAACGGCCTGCAGGAGGTTCTCTCCCATCTTCGAGCTCCCTCACTACGCCACTTCCTCCTGGCCCGCCCGCCCCCGCTGAAGAGGAAGAATTGGGTACGACTCGCCCACCAACGTCAACCCTCTTCCCCGTGCGCGCCAGGTCGAGCTCGTCGCCCTCCTCGGGCCGTCCTTCAGCCCTGTCTCGCCTTTTGGCGCAAGCTCCTGCCAACGGAGCCAACACTCCGCCTGAGCCCGAACCCGAGGTTCCCGCTGCCCCTGCGGTAACCAATTCACGCTCAACCTCGCCCTCTTCTACTAGCAGCCCTCCCGAAGCGGAGCCGACACTACCGCTGGAGCCTGACATGTCCCCGCCAACAGAGGAAGTCGCCTCTCAACTGAGCTTAGCTCCGTCATCACCAACGGCAACCTTGAAGGCGACTCAGTCTCCAGCCGCGGCACCCCAGACCTTGAGCCCGAGTCAGAGTACTACTAACCCCACTGTGAGTCCAACCTCGGGTTCTCACCCCGGGCAGTCGACGCCGATCCCCGTTGGAACGTCACCTCGCCGTCCAGGCTCACGGGCGTCCCGACTGTCAGTCTCCTCCCGCCGCCCCGCATTCCCAGTGACGGCCGCGACTGGCTCTGGTGCTGCGACGGTCAAGGCGTCGCCGACGACGGCCCTGTCGGAGCTGCCTGAGCTCAGCACGAGCCCATTCATCGGAAGCCCAACTTCTGATACGGCGATGGCGGCGGAACAGAAGAATTCCCCCTCGCCGCAGGGCTCCGTCTCGGAGGACGTGAGCCGCCTGCTGAATCGGCGGCGCACGACGTCGTACCATGTTCCGCGCTCGTCGCCCCTCGCTGCCACGGCGGCGACGGCGACGGCGACTCCATCCGTCTCGACCGGCTCACTGAGCGCACGAGCGAACCAGCCTCGACCCAGCGCGAGCAGCGCGCTCGCGAACCTGGCGAGCTCATGGGGAGTCCCGTTCGGCCGACGAAAGTCGACGGCGCCGATCGTGCACGAGCGAACGGACTCTGAGCGAACGGAGAGACCCCCGGAGCGAGACGGCTGATCGCTTCTCCCTCATCGATGCTGTTATGGGCTTCCCGTTCTAAAAGCGCATTTAGTGGTTTGCCGAGCTTGTTTTCTCAGAACGTCCCATCTTTTCTTTTCTTTTTCTAGATGTAGTCCCATCTCTTTTATCTCCCTAGCTGAACATATTCTGTGGATCTGCGCCACTTGTTCTCATCCCCTTGATACATGTTACACGTTATCCTTTCCGACTTGTACATTAGCTACCGCTTCAATCTGGTCAACCCTGCAGTGCAGTTTTAATCACCCTGATTAGGTAGACTTCTTTGATTGTGTCACACGGTCAGTGGGATCCGGCGGCTCTGGATGAAGCCAGGCCAGCTTCTGAATGAGCCTGGCGATGGTATCGATGTAATGCGTATGTACCTAAGCCTGTCCCGTGGTTAGACCACACAACTGCCTGTTCGGAGATGTATTGTTTAGACGCAAAGCCCGCGACCTCTGAGTTCCCACGTGTACACCGATAAGTAACAGCAAGCTTATACAAACCTGATTCGCACCGTGAACACCGAAAAACTGAGATCATAGAAGGCGATTGGAGTGTGTCTATCGAAGGGGACTCCGACAAGAACCAGAAGATAAAGTTTGCTTCCATATGTGCGCACTGCTTGCCACCCCGCAGACCTACCGTGCTCCCCGCGATTAGCTCCCACGGCCGACGCCACCCTCGCTATTTCAGGTGCATGTTTCATGGGGGCATGGACTTGTCACCTTATCTTAGCAGGGCATCTCCGACTTCTTTCAGGGCACATCCGACGGCACTGTCTCGAAGCCTTCGCCAAAACGCGCAATTTCAGTGCCAGCCATGGTTTTATGTTTATGAGGGAACCCCCGTTCAGGTCAGAGAGCACTGCTATCATCTCTCAGGTGATTGGATTTTGAGTACCGGAAGAGGCACGCTCGCTACCCGAAGGGATGTCTGTTGCAGGCTTCGGAATCGAGGGTCGTGTGGGTGAGCCTGGTCTATTCTCGTCTACGACCTTTTTTTTTGGGTCTTAATTATTCCATATTGACATCATCTGCAGATAGCACTGATGCATGAAGCCACAACCTTCATGCATCATGGTCTCAGAGAGGCTTGGTGGCCGGAGATATCTATCTGAGACATGTTACCCTATTGATACCGACAGCTTGAGTAGTACCAGTGTTTCGGGGCTGTTGTGCCACTCGCCATACACAAGTCCTTCTTTTTTCTGTGCTTGTTTATCGACCCCTCCAACGCAACTTCTCGTGGGCTCACACGATTACTGCGCGCTGCGCGCTAGCAGTCACAAGACAGCTTCTGCTCGCGATAAACGGCTTGCATATGTGGAAGGTGATCAAATCAACCCTTCCGGTCTAGACGGTACGCGGTTACATAGGCGGTAGGGGTGGGGGAAGAAGGGGGCCTCGACAACAGCACCCGTCGTATGTAATGGAGCCGTATTCAACGCTGAATACAAGTGTCTACCATCAAACAGCCTAAATACGCACGTCAAATATTACATCGATGGCCCTTTCCATCATACGTTACACCTATGCACTGATCGAAAGTTGGGGAGAGGGAGAAGGAAAGGGCGGAGGGGACCAAAATGCGAAAGATGGAGTGGAAGATTTCGGCGGGTGATCCGGAAGACATATCGGAAATGCCAGAACAAACCTTGTCCACTACGCAGTCAATTGTTGCAAGTGGCGAGGGCGACTCGTGTACTTGCCAAGCTACAAATTTCCGTGGTATCGCCTGTATGGGTGTCGTAAAGCGGCCGAGGAAAGGGAGGCGTTAAGTCGACCAGGGCTGAGGTCTGGCGAAATAAGTAGTTGAAGGGGTGAACATCAAAATGATGGATATGCTGTCTGGTGGGATGCCAAGTTCAGGGGGAGTGGAATGATTCGCCAAGACGCTAGCGGCGTGCGGCGGAAGAAGTGCGCCACAGACTGAGGGTCACGGGTGGGACCCGGGCCGACAACCTTGATTGGGATACGATTGAATGCAGGGGGGCAAAAGGTTCTGGATCCGACGCGGGCAGCCACGACAACAAGGGACTAGCCACAAACTTTCTTTTTTTTTTGCGAGTAGTAGCAAAGCAAGCTAGTGGGCGCTTCAGATCTTGACAGCCTGACGCTTTTTAAGGTTGGGTTTCTCCGTCGTTTCTCCAGCGCAAATCGTCCGTCGGCGAAGGCTCACTCGTACGCGCAAGAAGTTGGGACAGGCGCTCGGGATGGGTAGGAGAAGTGTGGGGACGAAGAGCTGCCCCGCAAGGAATCGGTTCGAATCAGGCACGCACCAATCTTCCGTGCCCGCGATGCGGGGAAGAGGCCTGACCTTGGACGGCCTCCGAGGTTACTGCGGCAAAACACCGGAGGTTCACGACTTCTTTCTACGCGGGATCCCGTTCGTTCGAGGGGAGAAGTGACCTCCCCTTCCGCCCACAAACAAGGCTCAACCTCGCCCACAGTATAAAAACCAGGCTGACGACTTCGCGAAGTCTCTCACCGCTCTGGTCTCCTTCTTCCCCGCACTCCCGCACTCTTCCCCTCCCCACATCCCTCTCCCTCTTTTGCCAAGGAAGAAAGCTATGGGTGCTGGTGCCGTTGCAGCTGGCTCGGGCGATGGTGGCTTCCACCACCTCATCAACCCCAACCGCAAGTGGACGAACAACCGTCGGTACGTCCGTCTGACACTCAACAACAACGAAAAGCCGTCGAAAGAGTTCTGACGTGGCTCTTTCGTCTCCAGTCTCATTGCCCTCAACGCTTGGATCGTCTTGCTCTTGATCACCTCCTCGACGAACGGTTACGATGGCTCCATGATGAACGGCCTCCAGTCTCTTCCTCAGTGGAAGAAAGCGTTCGACAACCCCACCAAGGGCAAGCTGGGTAAGTTGTCTTTTTCGTCTAGGCACTGCATTCTTTTTTTTTT
>JAZHGK010006226.1:0-11885 GCA_037855215.1 Waitea zeae | reverse complement strand
GGCAGGGAACCTTTTTTGCCGAAAGGTCATTTTCTTATTTGGTGCCAACCTTTTTGCAAACGGCTGTTAGATACATCAAAGTATATGTATACAAGTATGCATCTCTCCACTCATAAATTTGTCATCCATACTTGGAACTACTCCTTGTTGAGTCCAAGTACGCAAAAAGTCCTAAGCAACGGCCATAATAAGAGATATAGAGGACTATAAGGGTAAGAGAACTAGTGTTGTAATTGAAGCTATTGCAAGTCAGATAAATACTTGAAAAATAGAACGATAAGTTACCTTATCCAGAAATGCACACGTAATTTCCCGATCTATCTTCGGAACGTAGAACGTGACCTGAACTCCCGGGTTTCTTTGGCAATCGAAATGCTGAGCTTCTAAGCATTCTCATACATATTTTCACCTCCTCGCACAACCGCTGTACTGTCGCTCGGATAGATGAAGGATCTTCATACAGACTCTAGTGGGATTTACTCTGAGTAGCCCATACTGGTTCTTAATACTGATTACCCCTACTAGACTTCCCCAGAACGCCAGATGGTCGGGTATATCACCTTGGTTTGCGAGCTGGGGAGGTCGCCAATCGCCTCGTACGTTTAAACTTAGTTTCCGCAAGTTGATTCAGAATATATGCGCTTATTTTACACCTTTCCATCGTAGATTACAGTCGGTGCACCCTCTCGGGCCGAGGGAATCGCGGCACACTTAGACAAATCGCCTCCTGTGTTTCGCCTCGAGACAGAACGCGGTTTCGTTACATTCACCGGTCGCTACCGAGGCGTGCCCGTGAGCATCGCCAGTATTGGAATGGGCTACTCGGCTATGGACTTCTTCATAAGAGAAGTGAGAGAATGTGTGAACGGCGATATGGCTGTCATCCGGTACGATTCTTCTGCTCTTGGGGTGCTGAGCTCGATGAGAACTTACTTCGGAGCATCTCAGACTGGGCTCGTGTGGCTGTTTGCGTGATTACCCAGTTGGGTCTGTTGTGGTCCCTAAAGCCTGCGTGTGCATCACACGTAACTACGACTTTGACTTCGCTTCTGAAGCCGAACAAGATCAAAAGCCATACCTCATCAGCAAACTAGTGCGCTTTTTAGCCTCTTCTGATAGTTCTTTTCAGTGACGGAGCCTAACCACGTTTTGTTAGATACCTGGTGATTCAAAGCTCTACTCCATCCTCTTATCAACTCTGCAGAAAGAGCGTCCTGAAAGCGCTCCAGGTCCTGTTTTTGGCGACGCTTTGAATGCTTCTGCGGACAGGTGTGTTATATCTTCCATTTCATTAAAAATCTACTTTGAATTGACACTCGTCTCCAGCTTTTACTCTTCCCAGGGTCGTCAGACGTCTTTCCCTGACCATAACAAAGACTTGATCGAGCGATTACTCAATACTGTTCCCGATCTCGCTACCCTTGAGGCAAGCTAACATCCTCCATCTCTATGTTTTGTGTCATTGAACGCTATCAGATGGAGACTGCGCACCTGTTCCATTTGGCCGCGTCGTATCGTCCTACTCCTATAGTACATCCTCCACCTGAGCCACCACTCGCCACACAACCAGTGAAACCCAAAATCACTTCCGAGACTGGATCTTCCGACCAATCTGTCTCAAATCCTGAATCTACTCCAAGGTCTGCCATTCACGCTGCCGGCGCACATATGGTCTTTGCTTCTCGCGGAAGCGGGGTGTTTATCACACCCGATCAGGTGGATGCGGTCGAAAAATGGGCAGGGAGAGGAGTTTTAGAGGCTCTTGTTGCCTTTGGCATTGAGGTGGGTCGAATTAGCGTCATGCAACAACGGGTTGCTTATGTGAATCTACCCACAGAATGTTCATGCAGAGCAGGGCAGCGTGTGGGAAGTCAAGGCTTAGATAATATTCTTGCCTGAATCCAGCAACAAAATAAAATGTTTCAGCCGGATCGCACGTACGACTTGTTTTTACACTGAGTATTTTTGTGTATTGTGATAAGCTTGAGTTGCCCAATGTTGCTAATGAACAAGTATTTGTTCGCGGGTCCGAAACGACTGAACAGAGCGGCCACCCCGGACCGGCGACGCTTTAGTTTTCTCTGCCACCTTCCCTCTCGCCAGTTGTCCCTACACCTGCCTCATTCTTCGACGCAACGAAGCTCTTCTTGACGACACACCCATTTCGGTTCAACATCATCGCCAATAAATATCCACCATGCCTCATAAGCGCGCCAAACGCTCGACTCGTGAATCTCAACGCGCTGCTGCGTGCGTCTTGGCCTCCTAGCCACCCGAACGAACGGTATTAACCACTTTCGTCCAGAGCAGTGGCCATGATCTAGCTCCTGAAAAGAATGGGTTATCTTCCGAGGGGATACCTAAGGGCATTGCCCGGGTGCTGAATGCAGCTACTATTCGGGCCGAATGGAAAGCGCGGAAACGAGGTGCAGATGATGAACATCATGATGGGCGAGCAAAGAAAAGGCGGAAGTCAGATAACCAGGAAAGCACGAAAGGAGGTCAAAAATCGGATGGATCAGAGATGTCCATTCTACCTGGGGAGTCTTTGACACATTTCAACCGGTGAGTTTTGCAATATTCCATATAGACAGTCCCACTAACGCAAATTTCACAAAGTCGCGTTGAGAGTAATATGCGTCCACTCGTCCGTACGGCTATGAGCGCCTCGTCGGCACAACAGCGAAAAGTAAAGAAGGAGGAGGAGGAAGCGAAATCGGCTACTAACGCTGCCAAAGCTGCCAACAACGTGTCCAAAAAGCAATCTTCACGGCTGGAGAAGGATTCAGACGAAGAAGAAGTCATCAAAAAAGAAAAGTCCAGTAACAAAGAAAAGAAAGCCCCAGAGAAGCTCGCAAGTACTATTCCTCCTCAACGGATACGAGCCACTGAGTTCGCGACTGCGGATACCTCCACTCCACGACGACTTAACGATGTTGCGATGGCACCCCCAACACTAAGTCGTGTTCCGCGGACGAAGCCGTCCGATCCGAACAGGAATTCGGACACAACAAACAAGAAAAGTCTCGCAGATGGGGTACTCTCAATGGCTCAGAAAGCAATGATGGAGCAGGAACGTGAAAGAGCTATACAGAGGTATAGAGAGTTGAAGGAAAGAAGAAGCGTCAAAGATACGATAGACACATGAGAAGGTGAGTATATGACTTTGAATACTTACCAAGAAGAACGACGCTCAGCAATAATATAACATAGTGCTACCCACAACCTATATAATACACCTCAAAAGTCCAACTTTCTATTTACGGGGACCATTGCGTCTACAGCCTGTTTCCTAGAAGCAGGGTTTTGCGATGCAAATATTTGCTACCACGCAGTTTTATCATGCTTCTTAACGGTTATCGGACATGCCATAATTGTATGTTTACTTGGGCTTCATAAAGATAGACATATTGCATACCAAGCATCAAAATTTAGTAGCGTTTTGGCGAAGGGCGCCACACCTTAGCTTCAACCCTTCAATAGTGAGTTTATGTAAACAACCTTTAAGCTTACGTATGTTGTCCAATGCGCCGGAGACTGCAAGGGTTCCTATCTCAAAATCACGGACATCCGGGGTAGTGCCTAGTGCACCACAGTAGCGCTTAACCTTATAGACGCCTTTCGTTTTGCTTATAGCTATTACTCACTCGTCGTCGTTCAAATCATCTTTGCCGTTCATCCACTACATGCTCTGGGAACCGCTCCCCTAGTTAATGCAGATGTTCAACCTGCTTGGAAAGCCAGCGCCCCAAGCTCAGCCTCCAGGCCCACGGGTTCTTCGCCGCCCAAGTTAGCATTCCAGTTTAGGGCCACTCAACCGAGCGCGACACACTGATAAGATGGCGGAACAGGGTCCGCACCGCCGGCACAAGATATTCAGCCAATTTACTTCTATCACAAGGATGCCCCATACTACGAGTGCGTATTTGACGATGGCAGCCGACGAGGCAATAGCTAAACCAGAAAACCTATCTACTAGGTTCACAAACTTCTATTCACATCCAATTAGGTTTAATGGATTTACCTATCCCACCGCCGAACATCGTGTGTGCCATCCTTCCTCTACTCATATTGATACCGAGTGACTCGTACCAAATAGTGTTCCAAGCGATGAAGTTCATGTCTACGAAGCCTGCTCTCTCTGAGCGTATCCGGCGTTTGCCCACACCGCGTGAAGCACTCGAGCTTGCCACTCGGCACCGACACGAGCAACGAGCAGATTGGTTTCAAGTCAACACTCAAGCGATGGACGCGGTTCTTGCGTCGAAGTTCGGGCATGGGTCCCAGCTTGCGTCTATTCTTCTGGAGACAGGGCAGAGAGAGATCTACGAGGACAGTCCGGTGAGCGCTATGTTTGGCACATCAACTTACAAAAGTAAAGTTTGATTGTGGGCAAAAGGTTGACTCCTTTTGGGGTATCGGAAAGGATAGACAGGGCCGCAATGAGCTTGGCAAGGCACTCATGAGACGTCGTGCTCAGCTAAGATCAGGCCAATCTCCTCGCCTTGTAGCCGGTACGCAGCTTTTAGCATCTCTAAGGACTGGCCGGTCAGGCTGATACGTTTAGCAGCGCCTCTGCCTCCACCCGCGACGGCAAGACCCGTTCACTTCTTCGATAGGCACGGAGAGTATTACCAGTGAGTCTCGAATCTTACTCGTTCAACTTGCCATTGGCATCCTGCTCAACAAATGCGCAGCCTCTCCAACCAATCCACTTACTCAATCACCTACAACAACAAGATTTACCCTACAGCTACACACTGCGAGTTATTCGCTTAGTCTAGCATTGTCTTTAGCTGACAAATAGCTGCAGTGTACCACTCCCTGAAATTTCCAGATCATGAAGACTTATCAGAGCACATCCGCACTCAACCATCTCCTGAATCTGCCCAGTCTGAGGCACGACGGCTGAAAGAATTTCAACAGGTAAACTGGTACGATGCTCAAATAGGATATATGGAGCTCGTGTTATCGGAAAAGTTTGCTCAGCACCCAGAACTGAAGAAGGTACTTCGGAGTACGGGAACGAGAGAGCTGAGATATACAGATCCTGTAAGTGGTATCTGAATCTTTGACCACCACGATAACAGTTCTGATCGCTTTGCAGAACGATTACATGTGGGGCACAGGCAAAGATGGGACAGGCCGTAATGAGCTGGGACAGGCCTTGATGAGGCTCCGCGCCAACTTGAAGCCGTAGCAGATGTATGCAGCACGGACTGAGTTGTACGATTTGTGAAGAAGATAAGCGTTTCGACGTGTATTTTAGCCCTATAAAGGTACCGCATGTAGCCCAAATCATAACAAATAGCTCTCTTTAGAGCTTGCTCATCACTTCCTGAATCTTCTTCTTCGTACCCTCCGGGTCAAGCAGCGCGGAAGGATAGTCGACAAAGGGCAAGCGAAGATGCTCCCAACCGCCGTCGACAAGGAGATTTTGTCCAGTGATCCACGAAGCGGCGTCGGAGAAAAGGAAAACTGTCGCAGACCCGCAGTCGTCAACAGTTCCCATCCTGCCGAGAGGGAGCATATCTTCCTGTTTCCCCGTAGCAGCTACGAAAGGCATGGTTCAGAACCTGGCAGTTGCCTGGCGAAGTAACGTTCGACACTCACCAGCCGTGAGCCGATCGACACCCGCGGTGTCTCCGATGGGTCCGGGAGTGAGAATGTTCGAACGCACGCCGTGAGGGCCTTCCTCAACCGCGAGAACGTTGGACGTTGCGTCGATAGCAGCCTTTGCGGCAGATACATGAACCTGGTATACCGTTGCTGTGTTTGGCTGTCAGAACTGGAAAGGGAAATAGCCGCGGACATAAGCGGAGAGGAGAGACATACCACGCCAGTGCATGCTCGTGCTCACGTGGATGTACGCGCCCTTCGTTTTGCGAACGTGAGGGAGGGTGGCTTTGATGGTGTTGTACGTTCCGAGCTATGCATGATGAGCATGTACGTGGGTGAGAAAAAAAAAAGAAGAAGGCGACATACGACATCGATCTCGATGACCGTCTTGAATCCGTTCTCGGACAGCCCAGAGATGGGGGCAAGGAAGTTTCCGGCCGCAGCTGGACCAAGGACTGAGCATGAGCATTATGTTAAGAAGTTCGAAACACATACCGTTGATAACAAAGTCAATCCGTCCAAACTTCGCGATTGCCTTTGCGACAGCAGCACGAACCTGCTCAGGCTTGCGTACGTCGGCGGGAGTAGCAAGACACTGCCGACCTGTTTCTTTGGCAAGTTCGGCGGCCGCCGTCTCGAGGCGCTCGGCGCTAGAAAGGTGCAAGTGAGCAATGAGGGGGTGAGGCAAGGTGGAGGATACGCACTTGCGACCTAGAATGACTGCGTCCACCCCGTGCTTCATCTACATCACACAGGACCATTGTTTGAGGACCAGAAATGCGTACTGACGAGACGAAGCTCCCGCTCACCATAGATCGCACCATGCCCTTGCCGATGCCAGAACCTCCTCCCGTGCAGAAGAGGACCTTGCCATTGAAGATGTCGGGTTTGAACACGCTCGTGGAGTCGAAAATGGGCGCGACGAACGGTTTGGGTGCCATGTTTGGGATGTGGTCGGTCGTGAAAGTCGGGGTAAGAGCTACGAGTTGGCAAGTGCTAACCCCAACGCAGTGATGCGACGGAGAATGTGCGGACAGACGGACGAGCGTCGCAGCCTGCGGGGGAAGGGATGGCAGCCCATGGCAGGATTCGGCAGGGGCGAAATCACATGGAAGACTCCGCCCAACTCGGAATTCACCCAAGTGAAGAAGAGAACTAGACGGACGCAGTATCAGCTACATACACATCAAGTGCACTTCACTGCTATCCGTAGTACAACTACGGAGAAGTGGCTATAACGTGTAGGTTTTGAGGGCTCAAAACTTGTACGACAAAGCTCAAGCGCTCATTAATGGCCAGATGTGACAAGCAGCATGATTGGATGCGATAACCGTACATGTGGCCAAAGTCCGTGGGTTTAGTTCAATGATGGACTGATAACTTGCGTGCTTGCTACAAATGCACATACTATAACTAATTAAAATACAGCTCACAAATATCTTTTTTCCACCCAATTGGTAACATTGAGGCATTCTCGGCGTGCCAAGATAGGTAACAAAAATTCATACGTGTAATTCAAGTGAGAGAATAAAATTGAAGAATGAGTTGGATCCCGTGACTGGTGGTACAATTGCGGCCCTCAAACCTACATTCTATCGTTTTGAAGCTTTTCGGTGCAGTTCGATCAAAGGCTCGCTTACGATGCGAGAAGCATGGGGGACACGCGTCCGCCTTTGTGGCGTTTTGTCGGGAGTGATTCATAATTCATTCAGTGTGCATTCGGATGATGGTGCCTATGAGGGATGACTAAACATGTGATGCTGTAAGACCCACTATATGTCGAGCTTAGCGCCAAGTACTCATTAATGTCTTGATGATAACGAGAAGTGTGGCCTTCAGACGGTGTAGAGCCACTGTTCATCGCTTGAAAAAATTATGCATATAAATTTATCAAGCCAAGCACAAGATATGGCTTCAGGAGAAACCGTCGAAGGGTTCCAAGCTATCTCTAGACACAGCGAACCCTCTGAAGAACATTCAGAGCGACTGCGCATTAGGTCAGCCGAAGCCCTGCTTCCTGCAGCCACAGGGGCGGGCCTACGAAAATCATGACCCTCATCACCTGGATAATCGCAACACGCACACAACGTCCAGAACGCGCAGGCAAGGCGGAGCCATGCACGGGTGCAATAGCTGATAGCTGTCCAAGAGCCCGGAAACGGGGGGAGAGAGCAAGGATGACGGGCCAGGATAGGTCAACGTCCGCGCCACACGCATCCGATTGCATTGGGAAGGGGAGAAGGGGAGGGAATTGGGGGGTGAACAAATCGCGCGCGTGCACCTGGCCACGAGACTCGCTCGATCATTGACACCGTGGGCCCCGTCGGTGCGGTCCTCATTTACCTCAGCAGCAAGGCTGGACCCCGGGCTCGCTCGTACGCAATTTTTTGGGTTGGGCTGGGCTGCTCTACAAGGGAATTCGGCGAGAGAAGCGGGTGCACAAGCACAGAGAGCGAGGGGGAGAGGGCACCAGCGAGGAGCGATTCCTATCAGAGACACCTTCCTTGGACTTCTGTTGTGCTCGTGCGTCGCGTGGTCCACGCCTCCGCAACAGTTCGCGGGTGGAGGAATAGACTGAATGCCGAGTCGGGAAAGAGTTTACTGTGGTGGTGTTTGAGTGACATGCGTCCGATCACTCTGAGGAAAAGGGTATAGAACGAGCTTAGTGATGTATGCTGTGTGCCATCAAGATTAAGCCTGATCGCCTCTCGCTCGGTGGATATCAGTACGTATAACGATGTGAGGGAAACGACGAGCGCTCCGACTCGAAGAAGGGAAGAAGCCTAGCGAAATTTGCGGCACGCACAAATCACGAGCGATGGCGTGGGTAGATGAGAGGTGGAAGGGCGGGGATTCGTGTAGGTGATGGTGGTGGAAGGCGAGAAATGGAAGAGGTGTGCCACCAAAACATGGGGGGAAGGGTTTCTGTGGCTTGTGAGCCGGCAAACATGTCGTCGTTGCTGACTAGATGGCCAGGGATGGGAGCCGGACTCAGCCGAAGGACTCCGAGCCCAAGAAGGCGACATAATTAGATTCGCTCATTTATTTGTCCTCGATTGTGAGAAACATTGGTGATTCAGGGAAGCCCTAATACCTTTCCTCAGCCGGCGGTAGGCTATTTCAATGAACTTAGCGTGTTATTGATTCATCAGCTTCGACAGGATCGACCCGCTGGGACGAAACAGTACGACTGGAGCCCCCCCCCGCACGCTCTTCACAAATTAGGCGAGCAGCTTGTACACTTCGAGAATCGCCTTAGCAGCGATAGTTCGCCTAAACTGATGACAAGAATAGGCCATGTCAGAAAGCCAAGAACGGCCCTTTATCGGTGGTGGTGCCGCTGCTGAGTAACAGACCCTCACGACCCAGTTCGTCCCCGACGCGTCCAACGTGGGAGAGGGGGGATTTACCGAAGTTGAGAGAGCTTGGCGGTAGGTGTTGCTGCGGACGGCGGAATGAATCATAGCGATCTCGTAAATTGACCTCGAGGGAGGCGGCTACTTACCGCCTCTCTCGGTGTGGACGTGGGCCACCCTTGCAAGAAGACGCCAATCCATGGCTTGTTTTTTTTGTGTGTTGCGAACCTCGGGCAGCGACCGATTTGATGTATCAGGCATGGAGGCATTGCAAGCACCAGAAGATGATGTGTTAGACTAAAAATAAAATAGCAGACTTGACAGGGTGTGCGCACATCAATGCCCGTTGTTGCGTTTGCTGTATTAGCGGGCTGGGGGGCTGCCAGCGGGACGTCGGAAGGGCCTCTTCCTTCGAACAAGGCCAGAGGGAAACCGACCATCATCAGACAAATTCCGGTCGACGGCCGCCATAGGTTCTTAATCAAGCACAGAGGACGACAGGCCGAAGAAGAGAGCCAAACGAGACAAAAAAAGCTGCAAAGGACTAGTCGTTTGTAGACAACCCATCTTCCCGACCCGGATGGTCAAGGCGTCGAACGGGGATGTGGGTGGGTCAAAGGTTGGAGCGCAGCCGCCGTCCGTGAGTGGGGGAGGAGGGCGATGCACGCTTCGAGGCGCTAGAAGGCAGCCATGTCCGACTCTTCAGGCACCGACACGGTGCGAATGGAAATTAGGATAAATTGGGCGATCCACAAATCCATACATTCTTTAGCGAATTTCGTTTCTTCAATTCAAACATCTCTCCTTACGCGAGAGCAGAATCTGCCTAGCCAAACGTTTGGAAGCTCGCATGGGTGCCCTCGATCGCTTGTTATTTCACTTTGAAGTTGCCTTTTTTCCTTCTTTCTCGTCTTCTCTTTTTTTGTTGTTCTTTTTAAGTTTCGCATCTGCGAGGACGGACATGAATTCAGATATCTCTCTCCTAGGCGTCGGTAGGCACAAGCGACGTCAAACGGGACGCTCCGGCTATTTAGCCTCGATGAATGCGTGTCAGTGACGGGATGCGAGAGAGAGATCCAGAACGTCGAAACGGCGAAAGCGGGATCTGGTGCGTGACTGAGTTAGTCCCTCCGCCTTACGTGGGACGGAACGTCAAGTGCGCCGTGGCGGACCCGTCCCTCGGTCTTCTGTCATCGTCCTAGACTGAGAATGTGCCCAGGGGAATTTTGACAAAGCATTCTCGGATAGGGTCATGCGACAGCGCCGCCCCCTCTCCCTCCATCTGACTCCCCGCCGTTTCGCCTCTCTGATGGCACGCGAAGATAAGGGTCAGCTGTCGGGGGGGGGCAGAGGTCGCCACGCTTTCTCGTGGGATGGGCGGAGCGAGTCGTGTCAGGACGAATTCCAAAAAAAAACGCCCACGGTCACATGTGACTGTCACCTTCCACGTGAGGCTGCGGTTCCGAACCAACGGGGGAGGTTATCTCCCGCCTCCCCTCCACCCCACCGGGTAAAAGGCTCCGCGGGTTCATCGATCGGCCGTCGATGGGGAGACTTGGTAATTGATAGACCCCCGTTGCAATTTGTGGTCGCTATCAGGAAAGAGGGAAAGAGTCCGCAAGGGTTAAGCTCGACGGGGTTCACGCCCCTACAGCCACCGAACTGTCCAATTTCTCTCAATATCTCTTGAGACGCACGCGCTCGAGGAAGCACGCAGGTCTCTCTCTCTGTTTTTCGGGATCGGCGATCCCCGAAGAGAACCAGGCGACGACGAGGCGCAGATGGACGGTTGGCGCTCAGAAGGGGGGGGGGACCAACGCTTCCTCCCAGGTCTCTCCATCTCCCCCCTCGAAACGATGACGGTCTATCCGAATTGTGGGCCTTTGACCGCCTCTTTTTTTCGTCGACAGGGTTGTGGGGTGACGTCTCTCCCCTTCTCTCCGAGACGGGGGCGGCGGACGGGACTCATGAGTTTGATGCGTCCGGGGATGGGGGGCCTACGAGGACGAGGACGACAAGGCCGATCAGCGTGGAGCGACTGAGGAGGTCGCCCGTCGGGTGCTTTGAGAGCGCTTCCAAGGATACCCAAAACAGAGAGGTTCTCTCGCCCGTTTATTTCTTCGATGATTTTTTTTTGGCTATTTCGCTTTTCTTTTCGTTTTCCCTCCTTCTCAGAGAGGGTGGTGTATTTTTGGCTCAGGCGGAGAACGGCGGCGGCGGAGAAACGAGGGCGTAGGTTTTGGTACGCGCGCACCCCCCCCCCACGCACACACACACTTCCGCCCCTCCGACTCACTGTCACTTTGGCCCGCCGGGAGAGAGGGGGCGAGGGACGGTTTGGAACCCAAGCGTCATCGTCCAATTCTAACTCATGCTCCCAATCATCATTCCATGTGTTTCACTTTAGGCCCAATTGACTTGTTTTTGCTCTAAGCCCCATACAATCATATGCCACTGGCCACCGGGGACGAGTGTCGACAGGTCCTCGACGGCATTTTGCACACCACCCGCGCGCGAGGGCTGATGGGGCTCGCGGAATGAACGAGGAGAGAGATGGAGAGGTGTGTAGGGACGAATCGCGTTCGAGATCGATCGACCCTTTCCGTCCCGGACGTCCCAGCTCATTTCGCTTTTTCGCTCGTTCCCTGACGCGCTCCTCCTCTCCCCCTCGTTGGGTGCGGTGGAGATTGCTTTTTGTGTGAATCTGGATCTGGGATCTGGGGGCGGGTGTGGCTTGGGGAGAGGCAGATTGCTGTTTCGCCTTCTTCGCGCGCAGTCTGGCGCTATGGGACCCAGCCCTGTGGCTCCGCCCTAGCTCCGCCCTCGCCCGCCTCGTCGCCTGACCCCCTTTCCCCCCGTCATGGGTAAGCTTCAAAACAGAGAGGGAGGGAGAGAGAGAGAAAAAAAAAA
>JAZHGK010006224.1:0-60172 GCA_037855215.1 Waitea zeae | reverse complement strand
GCATAAGCCCTAGCGCAAGTAAATGAAATAAAGCAGAGAAAAAAGCGAGCAAATGCCACTAGAGAAAACCAAAGACATCAGCTATAGTTCATCATCACCATCATCTTTTAAAGTCAAAACTAGCAAAACTAACACGAAAGCCCAGTCTACAGAACATCTTTGGCTGTCCCTCCTGAATAAACTGATAAAGGCAGCTGGAGCTGCAAAACGGATGCAGACAGCAATGCCTTTGACGACATAGAGTTCGCTTGTTCGAAAAAGTGCGTTTGCTGTGATAGCTGCGGTAAGTGCTAGCTAGTTTCAAAACGGAGTAAGCAGTCGAGTTTGTATTGCAATCGTGAAACGTGCTTACCTGCGCGACAGACAGTGAGAAGATTGTGACAAAGAAGTCCCACTAAAAGACATTACAATCGATAAAACCGGGCTGAAGTTAGATATTCGCACCGTAACACTGTGCAAGGCCGGCCATAACTAAGCAGGATATTCCCTCTAGGAAGAATTGGACACTAGCAGTGCATACGCCTCGTATAGAGCCCAGTGCGTTTGTCCATAACTTGGCTTCTAAAAGGTTTGACGGGCAACTCGTCAACACTACACGTATGATTAATGCTGTATCTGTATTGCTGAATCTTCATGAATGTGCTCTTTATTGTGTTTTCAAGCCCATCGAGCAAGCTGAGGACTGCAAAGTCGAAACGGGAAAAGGCGGGCATGGGCAGATGTGGGCGGCATTGCGTCGAAGTTACAACTCACAGAGGTAAGCAAATCAATCTCTGGAAATGCGATTCGGCGCGGGGTAGTCCACGCGGCTCTCGTATTTTCAAATACTACTTATCGGATAAATTCACAATGTTTCTAAACATTACAGGAAGTACTTATCTCATATCTTTTTACTTTGTTGCGAGGAAACAAACAGCAGGCGCGCAACAAGGTGAAACAGCACAGTTGTAAAAAGGTTGATGGCCTGTTACACTGCATCCAAATAAACACCCAATAGTCAGTACCTTCTCAGAAGCCTTAGGCAGCACACACTGCTCTTAGAAGACTTACGGCTCTAACGAAGCATAAGGCAAATGTAGTAAGGATAACAACACCCAAGAACAATGGATCCGATCAAGTTACAATTGATAGCTGGAAAGCTAATTTGACGGACATCACTGTAATGATGGTGTGCTAAGGGCAATCAGTCAACGTTTCAATTTGTCCCTCATATGGTGGACTAGCCCCCTGAGACTCGGCTCTAGCTTTTTTCACTCCTTAAATCAAGTACACATAAAACCATAACACAAGTCAGCTGTGCAAGAGTATCCGAGCAACATACCACATGGATAGATATTAAAATTATCTGAGATACATACTGAAACCAAATGAGCCTTGTCGGAAGAACGGACGTGGAGATCAAATTCGGCCAGTGACTGCTTGGCGCCGGTTGTCCACAAATGACAAGGGGCGGTTACCATAGCCGAACCAGCGAGGGACGTCGTGTTGTCAGGCTCGTCACCTTCCTATGTAACCGTCACATACAAGTGCACTCAGATACAACGCCCCTCCTATGGATTCTGACTAGCCTCCTACCAAAGCCATTTTGCCAATGACTGAGACGGATCTTACTAAAAAGTTTTGTTTTGTTGTCACACCGGAGGTCTCAGTCGATCGATCTTGTTTGTTGTGGCCGGCGCATACAAGACCGGAAGCAGGTGAGCCTCTTTGCAGCGAACGATATCCCTCTCCCTTTTTCCCCACTTTCCCTTTCCCTAGGCTCTCTCCTCTCTCTCTCTCTCTCTCTACGACTATTCCCGGAGGATAGTTGTCGTGGCCAGTTGAGACACTACTATCATCTGCGTATCCTTTATTTTCTATTTGTTTTTCTCTCTCGAGATCCCGGCGCCACAGGTGGCATTGTCGTTGTGGGCGCATTCGTTCGAAATTCGGTGTTGTACGCGGAGAGTTGACGAACGCGCCTCGGTTTGCTTCCCAGTTTTCTCCCATCATCATTCCCGTCGACACCCATCCCTATTACGCTCTTTACGCCCGACCCTCGCCATCCTCCTCCTCGTCGCTCTCCTTCCTCGCCGCCGCCGTCCCACCTGGCCCTCGCGCCGCTCGCGACCGCGCCCTCTCCACGTCGAACACGATGCCCAAAGTCACCGCGACCGCATTCGACCAGGACCACATCCCACGGCCTCCCAACCGCTGGATTCTCTATCGCGCCGACAAGGTGCGCGAGCTCGAGCCGCTCCCAGGCCAGCCACGGAGACCGCAGTCGGAGATATCCAAGCTGATCTCCCAAATGTGGGCCGCCGAACCTCCCCACGTCAAGGCCGAGTACGAGAGCAGGGCGATACAGGCAAAGATTCAACACGCACGCGACTTCCCCGAGTACCAGTACCTGCCGCAGTCGAAGGAGGTTCGTCAGCAACGGCGACAAGAGAAGAAGGAGCAGCAGATCCGCGAGCGAGTCGCGGCCAAACAGGCCAGGTCAGGACGGACACAACGGCAGTCGTCGACGCCGTACACCACAGTGCCTTACTCGCACTACGCCGCCGCGCTCACCTACGTCCCTCCCGAGGTCCGGTTTGGTCCTGCCGGGCCTTCTCCACCGCTCTCGGCGGCCTCCACCCCAGAAGTCGAGCCCGTGCCCCTCCCATCGACGTCGACCGTGCCTCAACAACGGTCGGCCCCATCGACGTCCCAGCTCACCATCCCGCCTCCTTTCGCCGACCGCGTCCAGCGTTCGGCCTCCCACTCGCTTCCGACTCCACCCAGCACCAGCTCGTCGTCTGGCTACTCCCCAGCGGCCGCCTCCACGCCCTGGGCCTCGCCTGACTCATGGCAGCCCGTTTCGATCGCCCAGGACCTCCCACCAGCCACGGCAACGCAGAATGAGGAAGATCAGTTCCCCGGCGTCAATGGTCTCCACGTGCCCACACCCTCTGCACAGAACGACGAGGTACGTCCCTGCGTGCTTGCGAGCTCGCAAGCCGCATCTCCCTATTGTTCTCCAACCGAAGAACCCTAACGCCTGTCGGGTTTTGCCGCAGATGATCAACCTTACCATCCCGTCCCTCGCTGATGGGAACCTTCACCCGGGGTGGGCGGCCTCCGGCACAGCCACAGGGGCGGGTGCGCCTGGCCTCTCCGCCCTCAACTTCGACGCCGATAACTTTGCCGGCCTGCTCACCGCCACCGCCGACCCCTCGCTCTTCACACTGCCTGAATTCGAGGCCAGCTTCCTCCTCGAACAGCCTTTCGGGCCCATCGAGGCGACCTTTGGCGAGATCCTTCCCATAGCTCCGTCGGACGCCCCCCCAATTCCCGTTCCGTCGTTCATGCAGGACGGCGAGGACCTGTTCGCTAATTTCGACTGGTCGGGTATCGTCCCACCTGTGAGCAATTTCGACGCTGGTCTCCCCATGCCGTCGGCGATGAGCGCGAGCTCTCTTTACCCGCCTCCCGTCTCAGCCGAGCGCGACCTGACCCCGAGCGAGCAGTGCGCGGACATGCTTGCGTTCTTCAACTTCGAGCCGGCCTCGCGAAACGTCTCTGGCGCGAGCATCTCGACGGTCCAATTCAAGGAGCAGGAGCAGCAAGAGCAACAGCGGCGCGTGTCCTTGGGGTATATCACGCCAGGCGCGATTCTCGCACGTCACCAAAGCGAGTCTGCGACGCCCAGCCCGGCGCCGCCGTCGAGCATGTTCATGACCTACACCCCCCCTGCTGGCGCACGACGAGCACATGAGCGACGAGTGGCAGGCAGCTGGCAACGCTCAAATCTTCCTGGAGCCTCTAGTTGAACAGACCTTTTCACCTTCCCGGCCTGATCATCTCAACTGGAGCTCCCTTACTTTTATCGACGCAGTTCTGCCACTCTCACTTTACGCTCATGATGTTCTCTCCCTATGGTCGTTCACATATGCATCTCCGCTCTCGCTGCTCGGGCTTGTGGACTCTTGCCACTTATTTACTCTTTATGTTGCCAATGCTGAGCATTAATATCAACAAACCTCAACTCGTCACTACGTTATGTTATCGTTTACATCTTCTTTTCTTCTTCTTCTTCTTTTTTCTTCTCATTTATTCCCACTTGCCCGACCTTGTCTCGCTCCGTTATTTCAATCACCTTGTACCATTATCATCCTTTCACGCCGTTCACAACCACGAATGTCTGCCTCCTCCTCTCACCCCACATCCCTCCAACCCGTCCTCTTTTTCTTCCGCCACATCGCTTTTATCCCGTGATGTACATATATAGTTCGTACCCCCCTTTCGCTTCTCCCATTCGCCCGTCGAGTTCGCTTTGCTAACCACCCTTTTCCTCCCTCCCGTGAACGCGTTTTTGGTTTCCCTCGGCTTTGTCCATCTGTAGAGTATGTTCGTAACTCTGGACTTGATGGACTGTTCCCTTTTTTGTAGCCGGACAATTGAAGCCTTTTTGTGCGTAAAAAGACTGAATTAAACTTGAGATGTGTGAAGTATTATTTGGTAAGGTAAATCTGTAGAACTGACGTTTTTCGATATCATGTGTATGTCTTGTAAGTGGGTCATTCTCTATCTAGATTTGTCCCTTATCACACAACTTGCTATGATCATTGCATAACAGACAAAACTAGTATTCAAGCATTTTAATTAAAGGAGTAGGTATATACTTAGTTATAAGGGTCATTATCGAAATCTGGGGTATGACAGGATATGACAAAAAGGTTGGGTATGCGGATAAAATGCAGACTAATCAGTTGGCACGGTTCCACGCCTGCTGACGCTCGCCCTTCATGCCACGAGCCTTGCCAGCCTGCTCGCGCGAGTAGTCACCGGTTGCCGCACCCATGACTTGGTCGGTTTTCTGCAAGCACAAGATAAATGCAGAGTCAGCAGTCTGAACTGACACAGAAGGTATAAAAAATTAAGAGCTTACACCGACGACGCGCTCTTTCGTTCCTTGCATGTAGCCAGCGCCCTTGGCGGCCTGAAGTTGACCTTTTCCTGCAGCGCGCTCGTTGGCACCTGAACGGGCGAGGCCGCGCATGCCAGTAAGGTTTCCAACCTGTGAGCAAATAAAAGTTAGCCTTTGAGAAAGTGCGGTACCATCAACTTAGGAAGCAAGCCTACCGTCTCTTTGAAGCCACCCTTCATCGAGTGCCAGTGACCAGAGGTCTTGGAAGGGCCCACAGTGTTCACCATTATGATAGAAGTTGGGTTGGATATATAGAGTTCGTAAAGCGGTCGTCGTAAAGCGTTTGTGTTGATGAAAGACGAGATTGGATATTGGATCCCTTTTATCCATGCAGAGGTACTGACGTCAAGCGTAGTGAGAAGGTGCTTCAAACCACAACACTCCACGAAGCGACAGTAGTTCCGGAGTGAGTTGAGTTCTGTGGAGTTGAGAAATTGAGTGGTGTCTGATTCTGCGATAAGATGGTTGCCTTGGGAAGCACGAGTTTTTCGGTACTTCAATCTATTTCCTTGCAAGAAAAAGTCTCGCTGACACTTGATTTTGGCAGCCGGCAAGGCCTTTATTCACATGCACCTTTCGTTGCGAAAGTGAGGGCCATTTGGATCGATTGGATGGCCTTCCAAGTCGGATCAGTGGCGTCGTGGCTAATGCTCCACATAAATATCGTTTGTCAGATGCTGTAGTGATAGGAAAGCAACCGAGATGAAAAAAACGGTAATCTGCCTAGAAGCTGTACAATTTGAGGAGCTGTGAACTCCTCACCGCAGCTTCACCTTTTCATGCAGGTCAGTTCCGCTCTGACCGATGACGACATAAGTTTGGCTCCTTGATGCTCAGTACCTACAAATTCGTTTGTTGTACTTGGGCGTATCAAGCTCGAGGATTATTTAAGCACAAGATAGATTTGATAGAATTTTGAGCTACGTTATATTCGCCAGTTTGGTTCCTCGCCATAGCTCATGGAAAGCTGATCTCCATCCGTAACGTCACGACTTTGAGCAATGCCATGCTTTGTGTCGGAGCTTGAGAAACTCCCGTAGAGCTAGAGAACAGTTTAGGAACGTGAGTTCGTCGAGCATTTAGCATGCTGTTACTAGAAGACAGCACACGGATCAATTTCAATTGTGGTTTTCTCGTTCGATTCAGTGAACACAGCGAAAGTTGAAGCGTTGTCGCAGGTCAAGCCAAATCGCGGCCACGTGATGTTGAGACTTCTTGATTTCTCTTATGGCTTCAACCGAACTTACAACGCGGCGCATAAAACGACTTTTACGTCCGCTGCGCTCAGCATGCTCTCGGTTCGCCGCTCATGGAACTAACTCTGCCACTACCACCTCTGGTGTTACCACCTATGGTCGCACAAGTGCATGGCGTCCTGCTCACAAAGGCCCACTCGCGACTATCTTGCCACCAGAGGCGTTTCAGCCTTCACACCGTGCGTCTATAGGCGACGTTAGGGATGCAGAACTTGCACACAAGCTATACGCAGTGAGGAACTGCTTCCGAAATGTAGTACATGGTGTCCTTGGATCCCCCTCATCCGAACATGGCGCCTTCCCTCCAAGAATACAGAGCCTTGGCGCAATGTGTGCCTCAGTGGTTGGCATCAACATTCTTGAAGAAGTTGACTTACAAGAAGATGACGAGGAAATAGACGAAACCGTGGAACTGGAGATGGAGATCGTCGATACCATGTATGAGTACATACCAGCCACTTATCGTCGGTGCGCCTCTTTACCTATTCCTACATGGCTATTCTCTAAAAGACCATACTAGACACGCAATTCTAACCCACGCGATATCACAAATACTTCATGTCTGTCCACCAGATCCAACATTGCTCTCTGTGCTCCTTGACGTGGTTCTTCCATACTCCCTCGAGCTGGAGTCTCGCCAGCTCCTCACAGCCCTCCTCAGTGCTGCAATCCCGCCTTCTTCTAGTGTGCGGACTGCGCCGCTCTTACACCCTGCTCACACAGCGTATTTGTCTAACATCTTCACCCGGTGGACTAAGGCGAACCTACCATCATCCACATTTGCCCACGTGCTCTCTATGGCTCTCTCGCACAAGAAAGCCGCCTCTCCTGAACTCTGGGCCGGAAAGGCCATTCGACGCGTTGCCCGAGATTTGCGAAGTACAGATCTGAAATCCTTCACATATCTTGCGAGCGCCCTTGGCCAGATGCTTCCTACCTTTGGTGCAAATTCAGCATGCGCGCCTGCCTATGCACGATTGACCAAATGGATGTGTAACATGTTCGATGTGCTGTACGCCGACGGAGACTCAGAACAAGCAGGAGATGCAGAGGCCCACGAGCATATAACTCAGTTCCTGGTCTCTACGCCAACGCACCATGCATGTGGTTCAGAAGACGCAGAGGATGCTGCAGATACCGCTGCGTCAATGGCAACGTTCTGCCTCGCCTCGCCTCTGTGCACACCTGTCAATGCATGTGCCCTTACCGAGCTTCTTCGCTCGACTACGCCACGAAAGAGCACATACGACTCGCTAGTGCTCCTCCTTTTCCCTCTTCGTACACGCACTTCGACCCTTGCCGATAACTCCGCGGTCTCTGCCAACTCACGCCTTGGTTCGACTTTATACATCACTTCATCACTCGACATACACGCTCGTGCTTTACGTGTTCATGGGCTCGCGCGACACGAGGCGGCGCTATGGGCATGTGCTCTACGCACGCTTGAGGCAGGGTGGATGAAGCCAGAAGGACGAGATGCAGCAGTCAATGGTATGCGGGAAACACTTGTGAGGAGAATGGAAAGTGCCGAGAGACGATGCTTTGGCGGGGCCGCAGCAATCAGGACTACTTGGAAGGATGAAGATGATGAAGATGAGGATGACTATCTACAGCCTATTGTACCACAGGGAAAGGACGAAGAGTGGCGATGGGAGTCCCTGGTTGGCGCATGGGTTCAAAAGACGCCCGCCAGGCCTTCACTCACTTTCCAAACGCCCTTGCGCCAATCCTTCTCAGCCGACACGTTGTCGGTCAGTCGCACACCGGGCCTCTCTCACAAGAAGAGTGCAGCAAAGCTGGCACCATCGCCGGACTCGAGCGACGAAGACGTAGCTGAGGATAAACTTGTCGACGGACTGAGTGATGAAGAGGGGGTTGAAGCAAAAGATGGAACCGGATGGGATGCTGGGGTTACAGAGACACCAATCCCCGCTCGCGTAGCCGTTCGTGCCACAAGGGCCAAAGCCGCGAAACCCATCGCCGCACCTGTTTTCAAAGTACCAGTCAAACCAGTCAAAGCGACAGTTCTCCGGGACGCCAGGTTGAATACCGCGGTGAGCGACGTTCACAGACGAGACCGACATGCAGAAGAAACTCGTGCTCCTCGTTCGCTTTCACACAAACGAGCCCGCTTTTCGGATATACCGGTATCTCTACAAGAGGTGACACCCCCTCGTAACAGCAAGAGAGCTAAGCTCCCACCTAATTCGCCATCTCCACACATTCCATCGTCCGATGACGTGCTTGATTTGTTTGGTCAACCAGACCTATCCCCTGTTTCCACGCGCCGTTACCGCTAAGTTTGACCTATATAGTAAACATCCGCAGAGAAATCTTTAATTAGGACCATTTTATGTTTTGTAAGTTATTCACTTTCATTTCAGAGTATATTAGGTTTCTATTTACGAAGGGACATCTATAATGTAATAGTACTAACTGTTGAAACGCAGATAACATTTATTACATGATCTTGGATCAACCATGTAAATATCTCGAACACAGTTGTTGGAACATGCAACAACGTTATTGTATAACCAGAGGGTTCGTATTAGGTATATGCTTGTTTTAGTCGAACCTAGTATGGGTATAGATTAATGAAAATGGACAAAAATTCAGAGCACCAAAGACAAAAATATACTTGGATTCTCTTATCCTATGTTGCAGAAAAGCACTTCATGTTTCACCGTATGTCATACTTTCAGAGTCCAATGAAAATATTTCTATTGCTTTCTATGGCATGATAATACATACTTATCTCATAACTGGCAAAAACTCGACTTTGTATTTGCTTGAGATGCAAACTCTAGACGCAACTCACGTATCAGTGTAAGTCATTTTTCTGCTTCAAAGGGTATGCTTCCACATCATCGTCAGCTATCGTTTCGTCAGAATCCCTGGAGAGGAGGCCCTGCTCCAGCTCTTCATCATTGCGTACGACAGAATCTGAAGACTTGGAAGTATTCGCGTTTTGCATGTTTGCGACCTACAATACAAAGGGGGGTTTGATCAATATACCAATCAAAATACAAGAAATAAAACCTACGGCCACATAGCCCGCGCAGCTGACTACGATGGACATACCCACTACTGTCCACCCCTTCGGCAAGTTGCCAAACACAATCCACTCCAAGAATACGGCAAAAAAGACTTGGGTGTACATCCCCACAGATCCCCTACCCGCAGTCTCACGTTGAATTCCGAGCGTAAGGAGCGTTTGTGCAAGGAAACCCGATATGCCGACCGCAGGAAGGAGGAGGAGGAAGGTCGGGTCGGTTGGTAGGACCCATTGCTGAGGAACGACAGTAGATAAAGGGAGGGAGAAAATCACGCATTGGAGCGCAAAGGAGGCGATCGAGTGCATCGCGAAGGCACGTTTGCCTATGGCACGGATGGTCGTGTCTAAGCGCAGCATTTGAATGATCGGTAAAAGCAGATAAAAAAATGCAACTTACAAGCTCCGGTGGCGCCAACAACACCTATCAACGAGACACTGTGGACGATGACATGCAATTGTAAGTCATATAGCTAGTTTTATTGAGAAAAGCAGGACGTACCCAACACCAACCATCCGTTGCGCAGATGTCATGCCATCTTCCTCGCTATTCTTTGTATTTCCAAATAGGAATGGCGGTCTTGCTATCAATAGCACGCCAAGAAGAGACAACACTAAGTCCATTGTCAGATGACTTTTCAATGACCCATCAATGTGTCATAGATGACGCACCTCCAGCGATCACCTCCCTTCTCTTCAGCTCCTCTCCGAGCAGCCAATAGCCCGCAATAGCCGTGGCAAATGGCGCGAGGAACGTGAGGACTGTCGCGGTAGAGAGGGACAGGTATTGCAGGGAGAAATACATACCCGACAGGCCTATAAACCCAAAGAAGCCACGTAAGACTAAAAGCATGCGAACTTCTTTGGGGCCTAGGAAAGGATCGGGGATTCCAGAAAAGTACATGTAAGCTATGCAACATACATATGTTATCGCCTGTTTGTTTTGCGTGAGGAGGCAGAAACAGAACAAATGATAGAGTTTGACTATACCATTCGTATCACAATAAGCTCTAATGGAGGAACGGGCGGGTCGAGCACGTTTAAGAATTTGACGGAGACGTTCATGAACCCAAAGAACAGTTGCGATAGCACAATGAGCAACAGTCCAGCATTAGCGCGGACAAACTCTCTCCACGTGTTCAACATGTTGGTGAGGTAGGACGTATGTTGGCTTAAAGGCATGGCACGTATTGAGTTGTCCGTCAAACGGGTGGGAATGTTCGTGCGCGGTTGCCGCTCTAGTTCAGGGGTCCTCGTCGACGTGAAGGGCGTGATAGGATATGAGGTAAAGGTGTTGGGTTCAAGAAGGGGCCGTGTGACTCCAGGATTTCTGCGAGAGTACGATGCATGATGGACTAACAGCTACAGCAAATTGGCAAGGTGGGGTATGAGACCCAGTGGGTTTATGCCGAGAGAAGCAACTTCGGCACGGTCAGGTGCTCACCATCCCTTGCCAGTGTCTTCGAATACTAGCTGAGCGTTCAGATACTTACTTGCGTTGTTTTTATACATCCGGACGTGTAGATGTAAAATCCAGGAATAGACAAAGAGGTGTTCAAGATGGGGAAACACGGCCTCAATTATCATCCTATTTTTTAGTATCGGCGAGCTCAAGCTGGCATGATGTAGTAGCAAACGAAACTGGTTCCATAATTCGGATAATTCGGAATGCTGAATAATTATTATACAAAACCACTGCAAGCTGGCGGGCTGGATGCGACAATGTCGTTTGTGCTACTTAGCCGTCTCTAAAAAGCTGAAATCGTTGCGCAGATCAATTACCGCCGAAGTATCAGATAAGAACAGATGCAAAGAGAGATTCAAAGTAACTCGGCGTAACTGGGAGACGGTTTGGTCACAAAATCCGATTGTAGAAGATTTAGAACTAACTCACAGTGTTCGTAGCCATGAACGGGAACAGACCAAGCAGAAGGGGCTGCTGGACCTGGGTTCATTCCGATCTCAGTATCGATTCGTTCGGGTCCGTGCCCTGGGAAAGGAGATAGACGATATCCAGAATTGAGATGGATGTGCATATCTGTTACATAATCATATCCTTGAAGTGCCCTGGAGCATGTGATAACTAAGGGTCACAGAGATCCGGTTCATTTACTTATGTAAGTTGCAACCAAAGCAAACTTGTCTTCTGGTAGTTCGACTGTTCATGTCATTTCAAACAATCCCGTAGTGTATGGGTAAACTCAGGAACGCTGTCATTTTCCGCAACCCGGACAACAATGCACTACATCGTGTACAAATACGTCGCATTCCGTACAGAACTCGTGGTGGCATTCTGAGCAGGCATATCGTCCATATGGGCTCATTCCTTCAGCAAGAGGTGCTGCTGACGCTGCCGCACGAAACGGACGGCCACATGCGTGACAGCTACTTGGCGAGTTTGGGGTCACGTCGGATCTGTTGTCGTGCGAGAGCACCAGATAAGCAGACGCTTCGAGAAAAAACAAAGGAGATAAGCTTACACCGCCTTGTATGCCTTCACAGGGAATAAGTGGTGATAGCTTCTCGCTAGATGCGGTGATGATACGATCATGAGGCCACAAACGTCACAGTCTGTCGGCACGTCACACAGCTTCGCCTTGCACCGTGGACAAATGAAGCCCGCTCGCTTGAGTTCAGAATGGCAGACACACAGCGTCGGTGCAGCTGTATCTGACACTCGCTCAGGAAAGCCCATCATCATCAGGTCGGCGCCACCGGAAGCGGCAGATGCGCCAGCGCCAGTCCCACCAGCCGCCTTTGGCAAGCTTCGCTGTGCGGGTGGGGGAATGAGCTCGAAGAGAATGTCTTTGAAGTGGCCTTCGTTTAGCGCTACCCCAAATTGACCACCCGTCTTGTCCGCAAACTGGCGGCAGACTTTCATCTCAGCCGCGAGCGCTACGACGGAGACGCGAATCCGGTCGCGCACGCATGCCTCGAGCGTATCGTCGATGTTCCCAGGGTCGACTGTTGTGAGAGAGCCGAAGATAACAACAATCTCACGCGAAGAATGGGTAGGCAGATGGCTGGCTGAAGTTGGTGAGGTGCGAACTGCGATAGAGTATAACACGCAATCGAAGGAAACGAATGCTCACCTCATGCTCCCTCGAGCCATGTCTATGGCGTTTTGTAGACTCGGTTCGCCGATAGGCTCAAGTTTATGGCGCTCCGAAATAGACTTAAGGACATCCTGCGGGTTACCTTGGCGGGTGTACTCCTCTCAGCTCACTTCAACTCTCAACAGCACGTTCTGAAACTTGGGACACACCAGACATCTCTCCTATCCTCTCTCCCAAGCCGGCACGCATGCCGACAATCCCGATTTGGCCAAGCGGATTCTGGTCGAACCACTCCGCGACAAACTCACGAGCGTACTGGAGCATAAGGTCAAAGCGTGTCGGCCGCATGTCGCGGTCAGTCATCGCACTTGAGAGGTCGAGCAGCAGTACCAAGTGGCGAATAATTGTGCGGCGGATGGCACCATCAGGAGCCGCAAGCCTGGCAGCCAAAGACAACCGTAATTGTTGGGATGCAAACCAACGTAGAAGACGACTCTGTTCACGTACATACGGCGCCGATTCCGGGCTAACAAATCCTCAACCGCCGTGCTCAGGCTACCAGTCTCGTCCTCTTGGACGGTGTCCCATGAACGAACATACGACGCCTCCCACGCATATGGTTGCTGGAAGCAGATATGCAGATTAGAGATGGCATATTTAAACATAAAGTAGAGCAGACACACACCTCGTTCGCTTTGGGCTTGCGCGCATCCTTTCCGGTCGTCTTGCCCTTGGTTTTTCCCCGCGCCTTCGCAATCTCCTCGTCGGAGATAAATTCGTCTGACTCGGAGTCAACTTCCATGCGTCGAGGCGGCATTTTGAAGCTCTTTGGGGTCGAAGCAGAGACTATGTACCCAAGATAATGAGAATGACTTTTACGCGAGACGCGGTCAGAGTCGAGGAAACGGAAACAGTAATGTAACACGGGGTACGAATTCCAGGGTTCAGAAGCCTCGATTTCATAGGACTGAATCCGAAAACATTCCAGTAAATATACATAAAACGCATATCCAAACTAGCTAGCAAATCCAGCACGAGCAATGTAAACCACACCTCCTTGTACGGTTGTATCTGGCACCGCCCTAGCGTATTTAATCAGCAGCCTCTCCCTGTCCTTCTTTTCGGGTGCAACGCCAACCAAGTACGGCTGAATTTCTTCTCCCGTCCACTTGGGTCGTACGGAGAACAGCTCCGTAAAGCGTACCATTGGATCCGTCGAAAGTTCAGAAGCGGGAAAGTAGACGAGAGTTGACGAAGCGCTGAGCGCCGATGCGGTGAGGAGGATGTTGCCGGTGAGGAGGGAGAGGGAGACAGAGGGTGTGAAAGTGTCTCCCACTGCGGAGGACCAGTTTTTGAGGAAGAGCTCTTGGTCGACTGGATTGTGCTTCATAGTCGCGTGTCAGCACTACCGCAATCGAAAGGCAAGAGTAGATGAAGCATGCCCACCCTATAAGACCTGGCAAGTCCCAACCCAATTTGCTTCACGGCTCCCTCGACGTCTACCTTCCACAGCCCCACATTGTCATCGACACTGCCAAACCACCTCATTACTTGGTCACACACAGCACGGTTGATATCATGCTCGTCTTGTAGAGTAGATACCAGTTCTTCCACAGGTGCCGCAGACGAGTCAAATCCCTGGGAGACGAGCAGGGCAAGGAGCAGCTCGAGAACTCGAGAGAGGAAGTCAACCGCGATGGGGCGAAGAAGACCTGCTCATGATGCGTGAGCAAGGTTTCCAGAATGGTGAAGAGTGTGAGCATGTACCATTCAGGTTGAGGATGCGCCTCTCTACAAGACCTGCTGCTAACTCGGCACTACTAGCTTGGATATCTGCACGAACCTGCTCGAAGGGGATGCCTTTTGGTGCCTGAAAGCATAGGCTGGCTGTCAGAGGATGTGATGTCCAAATGATGGAGCAAGGGAGACACACCAGGCCATCCTCTTCCGCGTCTTCCGTTCCCTCGTCGTATTCTGTGCCCTTTAGCATCCTATCTAATGCATGCAATCTTGGCACCGTCGAAGTAAGCTCGATGATCTCGTGTAACTCGTCGCGCACGACCAACGCGTCCGAGTTACGCTGAGGCGTGACGATGGCCATCGTGTTGCTCAGCACGACGCTGCGCACAGCGTACGTCTTGTCCGCCGTACAAAGTACGGCATCTGATTCTGGTGCGCCTTTAATTTCCAGCCTGTGCTACCTCGAACTCAGCTTTAGAAACGTCTGGTTGTGGCTCGCAAAAACGGAAAGTGCTACGCACTCTAAACCAGGCGTGCTAGTCACCAGCTTGAGCAAATCTGGTGGAAGTTCGAGCAACTTGAATGACTCGTCGCCGTGGTCGGCGGAGAACCTGAGCTCGATTTCGCCGTCGCTGGTCATGGTTGAGAATTCAGTGGTGGAAATACAAGATGCACGAGCGAGGGGCTCTGAGCATGTGGACCTGGGTGGCTTGATTTCCGGAAATTTCTGAAATCTCGCTTCGTCATTCCCCGACCGACCACCCGCCTCCGTCCACTGGAGCTGACTATTACCTGACCCTCTCTTCCGCTCATCGCCCTCTCCGCCCATCCGGACGTTTCTGTCTTTTCACATCCCACTCTCGAAAAACAAGAAAACAAAAGGAAGCCATGTTCCGCCAGTTCGCCAGGCTCCCACTCCGCCGCTACGCCCACACCCAAGCGCGCGCGGCCGCCGTCCCACGGTGGAATCGGACGCACGCCGCGCTCGGTGCGGGCGCAGTGACGGCGACATACCTCGCGTGGCGCGCGACGGCGCAGCCGGTCTATTTGGATACCAGTGCCAGTTGCGTAACTTACCTAGGCGCCCTAGCCTAAACAAAATGCAGAAAAGGATCCCCGAACTAAACCATCTTTTTGCTTTGCAGCACAGCACCCATTAAACGCGGATAGCGCCTCTAAACCCGGCGCGCTCGCCACCGCCGCCGATCACACAGATACACCTCCAGCCCGGAAAGTCAAAGCCAAAGCCAAGTCCGCCGCGTCGTCCCAACCTCCTTCCGATTCTTCCTCTTCAGAATCTGGCTCTTCCGATGCCCCCTCTTCTGCTGAGAGCGCTGAGTCAACAGAAGGCGAATCAGGAGAGTCTTCTGGCGGCGCATTCAACCCCGTTACGGGGGAGATCAACTGGGATTGTCCTTGCCTGGGCGGGATGGCGCACGGCCCCTGCGGACCTGAATTCCGGGAGGCATTCTCGTGCTTTGTGTACTCCGAGGGCGAGCCGAAGGGGATCGAGTGTGTGGAGAAGTTCAAAGGCATGCAGGACTGCTTCAGGAGGCATCCAGAAGTGTACGCTGAGGGTTAGTACTATGCCGAATTTCAGGACCAAGGGGCATCGAGCTGACTTTTTTTTTACAGAGATTATGGATGATGATGAGGACGAGGCTCCTGCGTCGGCTCAGGGAGACGCCCCTACTTCTGCGAAGGAGCAGGGAGGCCTTGCCCTGGCAGCCGAGACTCCCGCTCAGAGCACATAGACACTTTGCTAATGTATTCTTGTGTTATTAATCACCACTCACACCGTAATACTACTGCACACCCTTGCTTTCTATTTCTCTTTGGGGGTTTAGGCTACAAGTAAGTAGGCTTGAGAAACATGAATAGGCACTTTTTTTTTGGTTCCACATTACAATGGACTGTCTATGATACACATGCGCATAAATACAACCGTCTACGAATCCCGAGCGGGTGAACAAAAAAAAAGCCCTGAAAGCGGTCCGAAGAAGAACGTCCCCTTTCGACCACACCTATTCGTCAACCGGTCTAAATTGTACCCTGACCTCTGCCACTTCCCTCCTCGCCTCTCTGAGCGTCCGTGCGATCTTCGCCTCCAGGCTCGCGGTCTGCGCGACGGTCAGCCGGGCGGGGACGTCGGCGGTGAGTTCGACGAAGGTGAGCGAGCCCGCGCGGCGCGCACGGAGGCTGCTGATCTTCCTGATAGTATTTTCGTCTGTGTGCGAAGAGGAAAGTAACGGCTGGAGCGCGTCGGAGAGGGACTGGTGTACGCGGGGCGAGGCGCCGGCGTCGGTGAGCTCACGGATGGAGCCCATCCAAAGGCCGATGCCTTGTTGGAGGATGACGATGGAGACGAGGAAGCCTATCCAAAGGAATTAACAAATGATCCTTCCAGGTAGATTTTGGAAGAAAGAGGGCTTATCACATACCACCGATAGGATCGAGCGGAATGGCAGGGAAGTACCACGAGCCGCCGATGGCGAGCAACGCGACGAGAGAGGAGTAGGCGTCCGAGCGGTGGTGGATCGCGTTCGCGAGGAGCACAGGCGAGCGCTCCTCGTCTGCGACGCGCTTCGTCGCGCGGTACAGCCACTCCTTCGCGAACACGCCCACGAGCGCGAACCACGCCGCGTTCGGGTCGAGGACGCCGTCGACCGCGCCGCCGTGGGAGTGGCCATGCGCGAGAGCGTCGGGGATGAGGGGTGCCGCGTTCGTCACGTTCGTCAGGACGTCGTGCAGCGTGCCCGGGGAGGTGTGCGCGGCGGCGTCGGCGAGGGCGTGCAGGAGGAGCTGGTACGAGTGGAAGCCGATGCCGAGCGCGCCGGCGACGAGGAGGAGGGAGACGGCAGTCGTGCCGAGGGTCTCGAACTTGGCGAAGCCGTAAGGGTACCGAGCGGACGGAGGCCGGCGGGAGAGCTTCCAGCAGAAGAGGGTGACGAAATCGCCGACGAGGTCGCTGAGCGAGTGCCCCGCGTCGGCGAGGAGCGCGGCAGAGTTCATGTACCACCCTGCGAGACCCTTGGAGGCGGTCAGACCGATGTTAGAGGCGAGGCCGACGAGGGTGATTTGCGTGCCGCGGTCGCCTGTGTTAGAGGCCGCATAAGTACAGACAGCTCAACGGGCGAAGGAAATAGGTCGGAGAGAAGCGCACCAGAGCCTTTGAGAGTCTTCATGAAGGCCTCGGCGGTTTGGTCATGCACCTCATCGTGTGAGTGCGAATGACCTCCGAAGATGGAATGTGAATGGGAGTGGTCGTGGCCATGGTCGTGGTGGTCGTGGCTGTGGCCGTTCGCACTGTGCGTGTGGTGGTCGTGGTCGTCTACGAGGTCCTTTTCGCCGGTACGACGGCGAACGCCGGCAGCGTCGGTCTGAGGCACGGACATGTTCGTCGATGTGGAAGTAGAGAACGGACGCGTGGTGGTGGTGTGTGCGAACGCACAGGCGGGTTTATATCGCGTTTGTGATGCGGACGCTTGGCAACGAAAGCGGTGATGCAAGGGCACCGCGAGAAGTGATCGTGAATGACAAGAGGCGAGCGTGGACGTCGATGAGAGGCGCAGACAATGATTTCTCCTGGAATGCGGGGCGGTGGCGGCCGAGGACGTGGATGCGCCGGAAGACACGTACACGGAAAAGAAGAACCGGCGCGCGCCGGTCTCAGCTCGCGTCAGCCGGGGGAGCATCGTGCGTAGTCGACGACGCGGCGATGGTGGTGGTGGTGAGACAGAAAGAGTGAGAGAGAGGGAGATTGGACGACGTCAGGCGCGCTCCGTGGCTCGCGCTCCTCGTCCCACTCAGCATCCTTCTTTTCGAGCCCAATGATGTAGACGCGGCCGACGTTGTCGCAGTTCCGAGCGTATCGGCTATCGGCATTGGCGTCGGTTCACAAAACATTCGGCCTTTTGGATTACCCTCGTCTCTTTGCCAGTGCCACCACGGCGGCCGCCTACTTCGTTTGTTTTCATCTCGTGCGTATACACATGCGGTTAGTGACTAGCACTTTGACTTTCGCTCAGCATAGTATATTCTCGAAACTTCTCAGCACCGTTGTTGGTTCTGTTTACCGATTTAAGTACCAGCACGGCCATGCCACCGCAAATACGATAGTCGTTTTGCCTATTTTGTCTGTCTTGGTCGTAAAATTGACTGTGGCCCTGAAACAGACTCGCCAACCTTTTCTAACTTTCGAGAAATCACGCCATTTGTTCATGAACGAGAGATACATTTATTGAGTGAATGCTGATAGGTGGTAGTGATATAGTAATGACAGAAACAAAGGCATCAAACAGTGAGCGGAGCTACCACCGACTGAGGAACGTAAGAAAAAAACATCATCTAAGAAACGAGCCGTCCGAAGAGTGGTCAAGCAACGCGCTCACTGACCGCCACGGAGACGAAGGACAAGGTGGAGGGTGGACTCCTTCTGAATGTTATAGTCAGAAAGAGTGCGGCCGTCCTCAAGCTGCTTGCCGGCGAAGATGAGGCGCTGCTGGTCGGGGGGAATGCCCTCCTTGTCCTGAATCTTCGCTTTCACATTGTCGATAGTGTCGGACGACTCCACCTCCAAAGTGATCGTCTTACCCGTGAGGGTCTTGACAAAGATTTGCATACCACCACGGAGGCGGAGCACAAGGTGAAGCGTCGACTCCTTCTGAATGTTGTAGTCGGAGAGGGTGCGGCCGTCTTCGAGCTGCTTGCCGGCGAAGATGAGACGCTGCTGATCGGGGGGAATGCCCTCCTTGTCCTGAATCTTCGCCTTGACGTTGTCAATGGTGTCGGAAGACTCAACCTCGAGGGTGATCGTCTTCCCCGTCAAGGTCTTGACGAAAATCTGCATGCCACCGCGGAGACGGAGCACGAGATGGAGGGTGGACTCCTTCTGGATGTTGTAGTCGGAGAGAGTACGGCCGTCCTCGAGCTGCTTGCCAGCGAAGATGAGGCGCTGCTGGTCGGGAGGGATACCCTCCTTGTCCTGGATCTTCGCCTTGACGTTGTCGATAGTGTCAGACGACTCGACCTCGAGGGTGATAGTCTTGCCCGTGAGGGTCTTCACAAAGATCTGCATGCCGCCACGCAGACGAAGGACTGTAGAAATAGTCGAGTAAGCACAAGTAGACGCTGTCAAGAGTAAAGCGGACTAACCAAGGTGAAGAGTGGACTCCTTCTGGATGTTGTAGTCCGAGAGGGTGCGGCCATCTTCGAGCTGCTTGCCGGCGAAAATGAGGCGCTGCTGATCCGGAGGGATACTGATGGGCGAAGGTTAGTCTCTGAAGGCGACACACACAAGCGCCGACGACGCTGAGACTCACCCCTCCTTGTCCTGGATCTTTGCCTTAACGTTGTCGATAGTGTCCGAGGACTCCACCTCGAGGGTGATGGTCTTGCCGGTGAGAGTCTTCACGAAAATCTGCATGGCGAGTTCGTGCTAGAGCTTTGGAAGTGGTTGTGTGAGAGAGGTGAGAGAGAGAGAGGGGATGGTGATGGTTAGAGACCAAGCGGGGTTGCTGACGCGTGCGGGGCTTATCAACCCTCCGCACCGCCTAGGACCCCGGGTAGCGGTCCCCCGTGGTGGGCTCATGTTCTTCCAGAGCCTCCTCGGCTATTCTGCTGCTGCGCGGTGCAACCAATCGCCGCCCTCCTCGTTCCAAAGGAATTCGGTCGGCTTTCTAAGCTCGCTCGACAAACCGTCTCCACGTTGAAGCGAGTCGTGTCTGTTGACGAAGCAACAGTTCGAAGCAGCATCTGTCACGTCTAGGGAAGCACCGACCTTGTTTTATGTAATTTGTGACGATGTCACGTTATTATTAATTTATTAACTCTCTCCGCATAGCCCTTGTCGCCTTCAAGCGGTAATGGCTGATGCGATGAACATGGTGCAGCTGATGATTCGTCATCCTGAGTGTATGATTTTCAGCAGCGACATATGTGATAACGCTCGGATTGAAAGCAAAAGTCGAAAGGGATCATAACCTATGACGTACGAAAAGCTGCTCTCGAAGCCTTCCTTCATCAGCATCCGGAAGTTGCCTTGGCGCAACTGCACATTTCTTGCCCGGGCCCTTAACCTGCCTCCAGTGTCCCACTCATTACGCTGCTCGGTGTCCCACAGCTTACTTTCCTGCACAGGACAGGCTACGTGGGCCGCGGAGCTACTTTCGGAGACATCTACCTCCTTAACTTATTGCCCGCACTGTTATTCAGCCAATCATATCCCCTCCCTTCACCACGATGGATGCCCCGTACTCTACGTCAGGGGCTCTCACACGAGAGCAATATGCTCTCGTTCGTAAAGTAGAACTCGCAAGTTCTCCGGGCCAAGCAGATCAATTCATTCTGTCCGAAGTCCAAGCTATCCGTGGTCGTCTTTCGCGGCCAGGCCTGAGTTCTGTGCGTCGTGATCGTAATCATCCTCGATGATCGTAGTGAGGCCTTACGAGTTGGGGACTGGTGTGCAGAAACGTTGCAAGGAACATCTCATCCTTCTTCTATACTGCTCTATGGCAGTCACGTCTGAGCTTTCTGGAAAGATGGATCTGAGCTACGCGTTTTCTCACGCAGTGAATTTAGCGGAAGCGGGACAAACGCTCCAGGAGCGAAGAATAGGTCCGTTCATCCACTTTTTCTCATCTAGCTCTTGGACTTTGGTTTCATGCCGAATTTAGGCTACCTATTTTGCAACGAAATTTTGCCCCAGAAACATGAGCTACGGCTTATGTTAGTAAACACACTCCGGAAGGTACGGGCATTCACATCAGTCCATGTCGTTCTGTCTCGAACATTTTGCAGGATCTCGAAAGCCACTCCGTACCGCGCTTATGTCTCGCCTTAGATAACCTCATACACTCACCGTCTTCCGATGTGATCCCTGCCATACAGCACCGACTTTACGATATACTTTCACATACCTCGTCAGTATGTACCTGACACAATTGGCTCCGTACGTCACGCTTACGACTGCATCGGCTTCCATCTCAGACCACAAGTTCGCCGCCGCACTCTGCTCGCTCTTACGGCCCTTTCTCGATATGACGTCGATTTACTCCAGAAGGTTGTCGATAAATGCCGAAGGCGCGTGAAAGACGTCGACCCTGGAGTTGCAAACGCTGCTTTGCAGATGTGCAATCATCTCGTCAGCGTAAGCTATCTTTAAAAACCTGAAACGGATCAAGCTGGTAACAAGCATATGTCCAGTCCAACCTTCTTTCATCAGAGAAGCACGGGCAAGTTGTCGAAGGAATTCTATATGCAACATGGCGATCATATCGTCTGGGTCAAGTTAGCCCCACTGAGTTGCTGCCCGTCTTACGAGCAATTGTAAAGACCAAGTCAGTGCCGATTTCGACGGAGTCAAGTCTAACTTCTCAAAGTGTTCCCTTAGGCCCTCCCTTAGTGATGAAACCGTCGAGCTTGTTTTGAATATCATTCAATGGGCCGCTTCTGCTAGTAGCCACTTTCGCTGTGGGTCATGTTCTTTCGTCTGCCTTACTATCGATTTACACGGCATACCAGCGATTCTTCTAGAGTCATTTCAAGTTCTGTCTCTCGTGCCTACACCTCAGCTTTCGTCCGCAAAACACGTCATGACTCGCAAATCTCCCGTTGGAGCCATCCGCCATCTCCTTTCCTCCCGGGACCCAAATGAGGTCTACACATTTGTTAGCTGTTTGCGTTTTGTGGACCCTGTTGTTTGGGCGGGAACCGACTCAGAGCTCTCCCCGGCGATTCTGGATGGGTGGGAAGTTGAGAGGGTCATGGGTTTGTTAGATTCTCGGGATTCATTGATTCGGAAAAAGGCAAGGAACGTTCTCTGCTCTATACCGAAGCTTATTCACGGCTTTCGTTTCGTTTCAGACGTTACGCATTCTCTGGAGCATTTCTTCAGAGATCATCCGCTCGTATCAAACACGCATGCTCAAGGATGTACCTGAGTTCACTCTCGACGAAGTGCGCAACGAGTACGCCACGCGTTTGCTCGAGATTGCGGCTGTAACTGCCGGTCAAGATGGGCAAGCGTACGTGAACGACGTACAAGATGCGTTGCGCGCGGTCGAGAACGAAGCGAAGTCAGGGGTAGTCGAAAAGGCAGTGGAATTGGTTTTGATGCACATTCGTGATGGTGCGTATCTTGATTCCCAGAAGGCATTGATGTTGGGAACTGATTTCGACTTTGCAGATGCGGATGAGTTCAGAGCTAAAGCAATACATACCCTACTCGCCGCCGCCGCCTCGCCTGATGTCTCATTTGGGCCTAGCATGATGGTCATATTCGCCGCCCTGTCTTGCGAGTACGAAGATCTACGCGTGGTGCCACCACTGAGTGTTCTGCGAGGGCTGGCAGCGCGATTAGAATCATATCAGGCATCAATTCAGGACGCATGCTTGCTATCAATGCTGCGCGTAGCTGCTGACTGCGAAGAAGTTCCTGAGGATGTGAGTGAAGTTGTGAAAGCGTTGGCAGAGAAGTCTGGAAGATACATACGCCGGGTGAGTCTTCTTCAAGCGACTTTGCGTATTCGACAACTGATAGGCATTGTAGCGCTGTGACCAGTTCCTTCATTTCTCACACAAGCCGAATATTCTCAAAGACATTGTATCAAGTTCTAGGACATCTACTGTAAGTCTTATACATTATTAATTACTAGAACACGGTCTAACACATATTTTTTAGCTCCCTGATTTTATGATGTCTCTTGAAGCGCTTGAGAATGCTTCCCCTCGCACCGCTGCCAGAGCTTTAGGAAAGGCAACCTCTCCGCGCCAGGCCCGGTCACCACTTGCGACTTCTCCGACTACGCAGCCCCTCTCCTTACAGACACCCCGTTCCCCAGATTTGTCTGCCTCAAAACTCCGTTATGCAGCTTATGACGCTCCGCCACCCGTGCGCCACCGCCTTAACCGTCCAGGCAGTACGACTCCTCGCCATACGCCAAACACTTCCCAGAGCGGTGCCGTGCGTTCACCGCGGGGTATTCCTTTATCAGAGGAAGGCATCGCCGCGCTCGAACGCACCCTCACTCCCGGCGAACTGGCTGTCGTGGGCGGCAGGGATGTGATGGAGCTGAAGACTTTTGCTGAGGAGAAGTCCCCTGTCGTGACGGACACCAGACTCCTCAGCAGCCCACTAAAAGTTGTATGTATTTCACTTACTTTTCTGTTATCTTGCTCATAATGTATTTTCAACTTAGCCTCAGGAAGATCTTATCAGTCTCGAGTCACCCTTCATCGTCGATCCGCGTGACTCATCAAGTGACATTGCGTCCTCTAAATTTGGCGAAAGTGACCATCCTTTTGACTTCAAGCGCACTTGGGATGCACTAGGAAGCTTCACAACACGGGGCTGGTGTGATGTGCCTATTGATGCTGCTGTGCGGCGGATTCAGAGTCTCAGACTGAAGATGGTAATTGTGCCCGCAGACCGAGAACCTTTTGAAGGTAAAGCACTTTCCGTTGTTCGATGCATTTCCTATTGAAGAAACGGACACGATAGGAAGCTTCAAGGTACTCATCACACAAGCCAGCGCGAGTGGCGACGATGGCAGCGTGGATAGTGTGCGAGGTGTTGGTACTGCCGCGCTCCGTCTGCGTGAGGGCGAGGACGACAGTTGTCTTTGGCAGATGCGATGTGACGATGAGACATTAGGTGTCCAAATCAAGTCACGTTTGAGCGATGGCTGATGCTAGGCTTTGCTTATACGAGTAGGCTACTGCTGTCTCTATAGTTATATTGATATAGGTACGTTAGGGAAGCTTTGTAACCAATAAATGCTCCAGTGATAGTTTTTAATACCAGCCCTTTGTTTTTGTAGGTGTGGCGAGAAAGCCTGAGATCGTAATTAGAAGCCTAAAAGTATGATTTAAGATTCACCGATCAAGAACTTATATACAGTTTTAAGCACGATTTCTGGCAATACGGACTCGATGATTATTTCTGTGACTGATCAATCTAGATAGCCCTCTATTAATACTGGCATACAAAACTTACAAGGACCCAACAAAGTGAATTAAAATCGCAATTGGCAAGGGGGAGGGATAGAAAGATTATGAAAATCAGACATCAACCACCTCTTGTTCCATGCTGCGGGAGTCATCAAGATATTCCCGATCACGAAGTTCAACAAAGTCTTCCTACATAAGGCCTTTGTACCAGTCAATCACCGCAGGATGTGCTACAACCCTAACACTAATTTAGTCGAGGACAACACATATGGTTGTTACCCAACTTACTTTGTCGGGTGGAAGTTGAGAACTTGAAGAGACTCCAGCTTCGTTGTACGTGACAAAGCGACATATGCTAAAGAGAGTTAATCTATTTGTGGTCTCCGGTCTTAATTGATAATGTTTACCTTGACCTTTCTCAAAAGTGCGCCGAAGGTCGACTCGTACACGTTCAAGAGTCTGCCCTTGACTCTTGTGCATGCTAAGCGCCCAAGCGAGGATGAGTGGCACTTGTCGCCGGCAAGCTTTGATCTCGCCATTTACGTTGAGTATAGTGAAGAATTGCGCTGTCAAGAGCAAGCGTCGCCCGTTCGTAAAGCGGACCACTGGCCAAAGGGGGGCACGCTCATTCTCAATCGAGTTTGGTCGTGGCGTGGATGAAGAAAAATTCTCATTAGCAATCTGATAGATATATGTTACCGTCAGTAATGATAAAAAAGCAACAAGATGTGGCAATCTGAGTTTCTTCATCATCTACTTACTTCTATGCCCCATTTTCGAGCCTGATTCTCCGTACAGAATGAATCAACAACACCTAAGGATCCATTGACAAGTTGTCCTTGTTGTAAATTTCTGATTAACATAACCTGTGCTCCAACCTATTGAATCAATTCAGTAAATAGGATAGCCTTTTATTGCAGAAAAATACAGCGCTTCTACCTTTATGGTTAGACGAGTAGGTGCTATCAACCTGTCCAAGAGTTTCTTAGCCTTCTCTCTTGTGATTTTTTTTCCCTTGTCGTCCACGCCTCGTATATCCATGGCTCTAAAGCCATGTACAGGAGAAGCGAGCCGCATGAGTCTTGTAGAATTTGCTCGAGACACCTCGTTTCGAGTGGGGTATCTATAAGCACAGAAAAAAATGGATGGCGATTTGCACGAGATAAGACATATACGAACAGTTCTGTTGGCTCAATACCATCATCGTAATGAACAGGTCGAGAGAGGCCTTTTAGCACCTTAACCATGCTGGAGTCAAGGTTTGCGAATCGCATTGCGTTGAGTATATTCACAAATGCTAGAAAAATAGGTATTGATAATCTCAAGTGCTTCAAGGAAAGAAATTACATACCTTGGTCTTGTTGTCGGAAGACCTTCTTCAAAATGATTGGTTTTTGGATGCAACTTTTCCAAGATTTCGCTTGGAATGCAAATAGAGTCGGGACAGGGACGGAGTCGTCATTCACGTCAGGAATAGGAGGTAATTGGGCGAAGTCTCCAGAAATGACAAGCTCAAATCATCAATGGTGAAAATCCAATCCAAGGGCCACTATTCAATTTGAACATACCTGAATGCCGCCGAATGGACGATCATTGCCGCGCACTGCTCGGGCAATGTATTCCTGACCACATATAAGTAACAATGCGTCGAATTTTAATCAAAAGGATCGTACCAACTTATCGAACAAATTTGCGTCTATCATTGAAACTACTGGAAGGTCAGCCAATCAAAGTGTCTTTAACACCCCAAAGATTGACCATACTTTCGTCAACAATCAAAGTCCTCACCCGCTTCCATCTCTCAACCACCTCGGTTTGATGAATAATTTTATTAGCAAGCTTTTTGGCGGGCTCTGTTCCCAAACCGATTCCTGCCCAAGAATGCAGCGTACAACCGCCAATGTTTACTGATGCAATGCCGGTAGATGCAGTGATTGCAAGACGGGCTGGATTATCGTTGTTGATATCCCTGATTAATTCGACGATTTCCCGTAAGAGAAAGGACTTTCCGGTCCCTGTCGAGAACTATAAGGCCTTCGAATCTCATGGTGATTAAGACTGGACTGACCTGCTGAACCGGTGAAGAAAACAGATTTACCCTTCCCAACCTCATCGAGAACTAATATTTGCTCGTATGACAAGGTAACGTTCTTGTCAGTAACGTTCTTATTGTCAGACGCTGTTCGTGCCTTATTTTTTGCGAACCTAGGCGACTCAGCTGGGAAAGGCCTTTTGTCATGTCCTGTTTTGACAGTATTGGAAGCTGACATGTTCTTTCAGTCTCTAATATTGATGTACAGCTCATGTGCAAAGAGCGCGCCTACCCCTTGTTGCTCGCATATTAGCTGATTGTGAAAATAGATCCGGTTTGGCAAGCCACTGCTCAGCTTGTTTACGTTCTAAGAAGCTTTTATGCACAGCACCTGGCCAACGATCGGTCTGAAAAGAAAGACGGAGATTATTCAGCCCTCTAGGGTGAAAATACATGGCAAGGTAAGTGAACCATACGTTTGCTTTGCACTCAAAGCAAATAAACTTTCAGTCAAAACCAACCGAGAGAACTTGCTAAGACAATCCACCTGATCCCAGGTTTTATATATCTTGGGTCCTTCACGGCCGATCTTCACCGCATAAAATTTAAGCTTGCTCATGGGAGGTGATGAGGTTCAAGACAAGGGAAGGACGAGGTGTTAGACTCGGGGCGAGTGTGCATTCAACCGTCAACGTTGGGTTGCTTAATTTGGCACTGCTTTGCCGGACCACATGACAATCAATTATTAATTAACCATGATTTGTTAGCTGGCTGCGGCTCCTTGGAAGTCCCGAAGCCGAGGCCTTCGGCTGTGCCTTAAGCCTCATAACTACTTACTCTGGTACATATACCCCACACAACAGATCACACTTGGTCCTTCCTTACAGCACTCTCATTTATGCGTTGTCTTCTAGAGCGAACACTCCATTCTCACAAATTTAACCTTGGAATAATGTGTCAAGACAGTAAAGTGACATCGTCAGCTGCAACTTTGAAGTACTAGACAGTATTTATCCTATTAGTGAAATTCAGGCCGATTTTTAGTTACAGTTACTTCGTTTTTAGATGCTGTAAATAACGGCCTGGATGCAGTTGTTCCTTGTTCTGCTCTGGAAAGAGAAAGGGGCCTTGTGATCTTGTCATGATTCATGAAAGCCGGGTTTGTCGTCTTCCCAAGGGTTGGCAGTGGTGCGGCCACTGGAAGGAGTTGGACGAAAGGATATACGCACACGACTAGCATTGCTTACTAGTACTTAGCACTGATGAAAATCCTCGTTTTAATAGCTTTTTGTATACATAACATCGCTTGCACCCAGTGCTATTGAAGGGCCGGATGAGATGTTGGGAACTCGCAGGCGGTGGCGGAGGTGACGAATTTCGACTCAGTGCTCAGTTCTGAATCAACGCTGTTATGTAGGTATGTATGAGCAATTTCCTTAAGCTCAAAAGCTAATTTTATATTTCACAGGGCAAGCAGTATTTGACGGAAGTAACTCCTCTCTGTTCGGGCAGTAACTTGTCCCTCACAGGTAGTTCGATAGGTCTTAACAAGAAAGCAGCTGGATCTCAACTATTTCGAGCAAAGTTGCCTCGACTTATGTGACGTCCTGCTCAAATACTTGTGAATTTCGGCAGTACCACTCTCTACATGCCGAACGTTCCGCAGAGCGGTGCTATGTGCTCACTGCGTTCACCGCGGGGAGTTCCTTTATCGGAGGAAAGGCATCACTGCGCTCAAACACACCCTCCCTCCTGGCTAGCTGGCGGTCGTGGGTGATGAAGATGACACGAATCTGAGGACCCCATGTTGTGACCGAATAGCTTTTTGACTTCAAGCGCACAGGGGGATGCGCCGGGAAGCTTCACGACATGGGACTGGTGCGGTGGGCTTATCGATACTGCTATGCGACGGATTCAGGATCTCAGACTAAAGATGGTGGTTGTGCCCGCAGACAGAGAACCTTCGGCCAAAGGTAAACCGTTTGTTTGTTGTCTCAGTACGGCTCTTATTGAAGGCGATTAAAGGCACAATAGGAAGTCTCAAGGCATTTGTCACGCAATCCAACGCTATTCGCGACGTGCGAACAGCGTACGCGTACGGCCACGCTTCGTTTGTGCGAAGCTGAGGGCGATAACTGTACTTGGCAGATGCGCTGTGATGGCAACTGAGCGTCCAGATCAAGTCGCATTTCGTGCGATAACTAAAGCATTAGGAGCCTTTATTTGTGTGAGTGTCATTGAGTGCCATTATCTCCTTAATTTCAGGTGATGTCTGCGTGTCAGGGGTCCTGCGTCTCATCGATGGCTGTTGTGAAGCCTCCCTTTGATCTTTCGTGAGCGTGGTGAGCATGCTTCAGGATGATAAGAAGTATCAAAAAGCATGGTCCACGGCTGAAAACCGTCGACCAAAGGGCGGTCGCCGCGGGCCCATTTCAGCGTGTCGGTTCTCTGTGGTCCACACTGACCTCGACGTTTTAATTGATTATTCGTAAGTGAAACTTAGAGAATGGCGCCTTTATCTCCTTAGAAGTACGGCTCGCATAACACAAGAAAGGGAGGCTCTGGGACACTGTCTCACTCGCAGCACTGCAGGAAGGTGAACCAATTTCTAACGCCTCAGTAACGTCACTTTCAGCAGTGTGGACACACCTAGACTGTTACAGCTAGCCCAGCTTTCGATTGGACAATTCCCGACTGTACGTTCGATTGGGGGCTGGGCTAGCTGTATACGTCCAAGCAAACTTTAACGTTTTACAGGCAAAACGTTTTTTTTTAACCGAAGGAAAAAGTTGCAATACTCATCGAGGCCGTCGATTCGGGGACAACGGCACCCCGAGGAAGAATACGTGTCTCATCGTCGATCAACGGTCGTACTGAGGTAAGCAGTCGAGCGGGTGTCAGCACAATCCCAACATCCATGATTGCATGATTTGTCATAAGGTTAAGGTTTGGAGTTGAACTGACGGGGCGATCGGCATGGCTTTCAGTCAAAAAGCCCCAGGCCAGCCACTCGATTACGACTATCTCTCACCAACACCCCCACCTGCTCCCACCCTGCTCCCACCCTGCTCCCACCTCTCCCACTCACTAGAAGCGCTCAGAAAGTAGATCCCTTTTCATCCAGGTACAACGCATCAGCTCCTAAAAACTAGTTCGAATGCCAAAAGTGGTTAAAGAGTTCTCTCCATCTAAGCCATCTCCCAAACTTGCTCGACGAAAAGGCGGTGGAGGTGGCGGGCGTGGGGGCAGCTCACGTGGCTCGTCCAGCAAAGGCTCGTCCAGCAAGGGCAAGAGCTCGCCGAAACTTACGACCGCACAAACCGTCCACTTCGCCTCTGGCTCGGGCCTTGGAGGCAAGGTCGCCAAGTCTTACTCGGACGGTGGGGGGCCGCGCGTCACACTCTCCAATTCCCCTTTCAGCGGGCGCGAGGCAGGGGGTGGGAAGAGGGTGAGTCGAACTGTCAAATATGACCCGATAAGCGCCTCAAAGGGTTTCCTTTTTTCCCTTTGACAGACCGATATTTACGGCACTCGACGATACGGAAGCGGTTATCCATATGGCTATGGCTACGGCGGCAGCTACTACGTCTCCGGCTACCCAACGCCTTACTACTACTGGCCCGTACCAGTTCGCGATGGTTACTATGGTTCTTCGACGGTAAGCGCTCTCCGATCAGCCAATTGTCCCCGTCAAACTTACGCCCGAAAACCAGTATGGGTACCACGAAAGTCAACGTCCTGGTGGTGTAACCGTTGCTGTACCTGTCAAGTCCACTATTTCCGCTGTAAACGACACCCTTTACCTCTTGGGCGACAAGTCGTCCACAGAAGCCGTGATGGACTCCCTCACACGCGACTGTCACGTAGCCCCCGCTGAGCCCAACTGGACGTTCGTCGACTTCAACAAGCCGATGCAGGTCCAGCCAGAGGAGGTCACCCAGTGGTACCGCGCCTCGACGTTCGCGCTCGCGCTTGAAGGGTACAACAACTCGGCCGCGCTCATCAGCAACATGAAGGACGAGCGCACTGCCCCTCCTCCGCCCTCCGCGGACACGCCTTTACCCAGCTGGGTGAACCGCACATTCCTCGACTGCGTGAACAAGACGGTCGGGGAGTCGCTCCCACTTGTCGAGCCTCCCCACAAACGCAAGCTCAGTTCGGGAGCTATCGCCGGGATAGTGATCGGGAGCATGGTCGGGGCGATTCTCATCTTCATCGCCGTGGTTCTCTTGATCGACTATTTCAAGAAGAAAGTGAGGTTTTCTCTAAAGTGGCCGAAGTTTAGGCGCACAAACAAGAAGAGCAGAGGAGCTTACGCTTCCGTGAAAAAAGCGACCAAGACAGACCACGATGTTCTTCCAACACCGACTGACTCTTCCTACAGCGAAAAATACGCCGATAGTAAAGAAAATTTGATTTTGACTTCCGAGAAGCAGGAAACGGAAAGCTTCAGCACATCACTCATGACAGCTATCGATGATCCGGACGATATCGCCAAGCACCCGCCAAAGCGGTTTCAACAACCAAAGTCAACACTAGATATGGGGGCAAAGCCAATGAGCGACCCCGCTTACCCCTACTCAGACGACAAACATGCTTAGGAGCGGCTAACTTATTCCATACTTATGGCCTATCTCATGTATTGAACCCAGCGTCAGTGGCACAGCGATATCTCCCTCCCCTGCCAGAATTACCTAGTGTACCAAGCTATATAATTACCTACAGCTGCTTCGCTTTGTTAGATGTTGTGATTCGAATTGATACAGCCCTCTGCAGCCCCTTAACCCTTCTTATTTATCCCTGACGGTGTGGCATGATTCACATTGGCCGAATGCCCAAGAATGTGCGCGTCCGCTCATAGAGAATGAACGTTAGGACGGTGTGTGTCCCAAGCTGCAGAGTTGCCCCAGGTTGAGATTCAGAAGCAGGCGGGTTTTGACTGATTATTACGCACCCGAGCCCAGTTCATTGAAAACCCTTTCCAGAACGCCAGCGCCCCTTCGTTCTGGAACGTTTTCTTCATGCAATCGACAACCCCATGATATTGCCTCTCTTTGTCGCTATGTATGCGGACCTTGACGACATCTACATCACAGCGATGGATGAGCAAATGCAAAGCAAATGACGAACTCGTACACTCACCGACCGGCGTTGAGGTAACCGTGCAAATAAGACTAGGCAAAATCCAACTTGTCAGAAACCGCTGCAGCAGAGAAATGCTTCGAAACATACCCTGCAAAAAATGAAGCCACGAAATGCAACCCAAGCCCTTCCTTCATGATCCCCTTCTCCCTCAAAGTCTGTTTCGTCTGATCATATGCGCAAATCTGGCTCGTGCTCAATACCAGCGCGCGGACCGTCGTCGCGCCCGCGCCCCTCCAGAGCGCGTCCATCCCACCTGCCACCCGCGCCGCGGGACGCGCGGTGCTCCCCTCAGTGTAGACGGCGCGGAACGCGTCCCAGACGTGCGCGTGAGCACGCTGACCCGGCCCGCCTGGGTGGTAGCGCTGCATGCGCGTCTTGACGAGGTCGGTCGGGTTCGCGAGCCATCTAAGAGTACGGGGCAGGGTATCATTTCAGCTCGATACAGTCTGAGCCTGAGGCTTCGTGAAGAATCGCTATTTGACTGACGCTCCTAGTGAACCTGCAACTGAAGCGCCGGCAACCTTAAGGGCGAGACCATCCTTGGATAACTGCCTGGGAAAGGCTTCATGGAAACTAAAATTTTGTGAACATTTTAACATTTACGAATTTAAGAGATGGATGCAGTGAGACATACACGTCTTTGAAGTAGTCGTACGCTCCAAGCCTAAATTCTTAATTTAGCCCCTTCCTTTTTTAGAACGAGGCTTGATTTAGCAACGTACCTTATGCTTGAATATACGAGCTCTCGCAACAATGTTGCGCTCGTGCCAGCCATAAGGCGTGTTGCACCCTCGGAGCGAACGATATCAGTACCGACTGCCCAGAAGGTGGTTGTACCATTGCGGGCTGCTCCTGAGAGGGCGGCGGTGTGGGTATGAGCCAATGTAGATGCGAATAAGGATTTAGATTAGACTAACCTTTCTCTGCGACGCGCAATTGCTGCCGGACCTAACGCGCCGGGTATTAAGGCTCAGTCCTCAAACAAGGATAGCATAGCGTCATGTATACCTTGATTCTGTTATCCATGCCATCAGCTCGCCAGATCATAAAGTTTTTATCAAGCAACACACTTACACATCAATAGGGTTAGTCGCAGCAGACGCAATCCCGTCTATCCACGACATGTATCTTCGTCAGCCCAAGAAGTACATCAAAAGGTTGGTGAGTGCAGCAATACGCACTGCTGATTGCAGCGGCGAGCATCTTCAATCCATACTGTCTATCCTGGGGCGCTTCCCGCGGTGTCGTGCTGAGAGTCGCAGAAGATACAGTGCCCAGAGGTCTCGAGGTCATGTCTAGGCTCAGCGCTCAGCAGGGAAGAAGGGAGCAGCAAAGATGTGGGGAAGCGTTAGTCCCAGTGTGGTTGACCGCATTCATCGGAGGATATATTGTGCATGGTCCGATGTCTCGCCGGCTTTTCAAGCCGGCTCGTTAGTAGCCGGTAAATATGGGCGCTGCTCTGTTTGCACTTGAACAATAGCAAACAAAAGCTAGCATGTATCAGACGCTTGATAGAGGTCGGTGCAAGCATAAGGCGAGTTACTTAGAATTCATGCATCATGTATCAAGTTCTTCGCTCTAGATCTACACGGGAATGACCTAGGCCGGGTATCGGAATCAAAACGGGCCGGTATCTCAACAAACATGCTTTTGCAAAACCTCTTCGCATTTCCACGCACTCAGTAGTCCGTACACCTCGCTGCCTCAATAAAGAAATAACAAGGAAACCAGAAAAACGTGAAGTGTGTGGACCTAACGACGCGAGCGCCCGGCGCCCATCACCGCCAGGTTGAAGTAAACGAAAATGGGTCCGAGCCTGCATACGCAAACATGCTTCCCAGTCATAATAATCACTGGTAGCTGTCAGAGCGTAGAGTAAAATCCGTAGTATATGTGCACTAAACCGATAAAATAAAAAAGGGGATAAAGTCCAGAAAAGGAGGTAGAGTAGAGGAAGGAGTTGGCTAGTGCACATCTCTACACTCGTTGCCTGCACAAACAATCCCGTTAGTCAGTCTCCTAAGCAAGAGCAAAGTCTATGCGACACTTACGCCATTCCACCATAGCCCATCGCTGCACCAGTCTCCGCCATCTTCCGCTGACGGAACGCCTTTCGGTACTTGGTACGCTCATACGTAACGAGGCCGACGACAATGAGCGCAATCACAGAGATACCAGCGAAGACGCCAAGACCGATAGGCAACACGGACACAGTTTTGCCAGGGATCTCAAACTTCGACTGGGCAGACTCAGTGGATTGCTCGGCGGCGGCCGTCGCAGAAGCGACGGTTGAACTCGCATCTGTAGACGAGGAGCTTGCAGGAGTAGCGGCGCCAGTGGGGGCGGGTGACGCAGAAGAGGTCGCGGCCCCCGCCGAGGACGAGGCTGCTGTGTTGGAGCCCGCTGAAGCTGTAGAGGAGCTCTGAAGATGAAAACCTGGTCAACGGAAAGCGGGCAAACATGGAATTGGGCAGGGAACTAACGTTGACGATCACTGGCGGTGAAGTGTTTGACGCAGCTGGCGCCGAAGAGCTGCTCACAGTTGGACTTGCAGTTCCGGCTGCTCCGGTTGCTGTGGAGAGCCCCTATTATCTAAATTAAGTATACACGCCAGACGAAAATAGACAACGATCCACATACGTTCACAACAATGCCAGAGATGGATGTCGGGCCCCCAGCACTGATGGGTGCGGCGGAGGAACTGGATGGAGCCGCGGTCGCCACACTGGAAACGGACGTAGCAGCGCCATTGCCATTGTTATTCAAAGGCGTAGAAGTCACAGCAGGTGAGCTCGCCACAGAAGAGGGAGCAGAGTCGGAAGACGTTGTACCAGCAGCAGAAGATGTCACAGTGTTCGGAGAAGTTGACGAAGTTGCGACAGTAGCAGGAGCTGAAGTGCTACTCGTACTTTCCGTAACAGTCGACGTTGCCGTCTCGATCACAGTGACAGATGCGCTTCCAGTTGTCGCACTGGTAGCTGCAGGGTCTGTCTGGGTAGGCCCAGGTGGTGAAGGGGGTGAAGGGGTGCTACCCATTGCCAGCATACATGTCTTCTCCTCACGAACCAGGGGCTCGCCATTCGGACCGACTATAGGCGTAAGCACGATCGTGCAAACTTCGGTTGCGGGCCCCTGGGGACTATCGAAACAAAAACGAGAAAAGTTTAGCTGCGGAAGCATCGTAAAACAAATCAGTTGCGACGTACGTATCCATCGTCCGGGTGGTTGTCACGGTCTGTGCTGAGCCCGTCACATCACCCTCCGCACGAGCGAGGATCTCCACGCCTCTCCTGAGGGAAGGTGTTGGTGCCGCGAGGACTTGAACGGCAAGAAGAGCAAGAGAAACAGGCAGGAAAGTAGATGCACGCATTGAGCAGGAGTACGGATTGTGTCGGCTAGACTTGACTTGGGTCGGGAAATAGAAAAAAGAAGAAAAAGAAAACGAATAGATAGTTGTGCGTGAGGCCGGCTCGCGAGGGGTCGACGCTAGCGTCAGAGATTTAGGAAAGAATGAGGGAAAGGACTGAAAGAGGGAGTGTGGCCCACGGGGCGCACGAAGGAGGAGAGGGCAGAGGAAAAGGGAGAGAGGGGGAGCGGACCCGACGACGGAGAAGGAGACAAAGTATCATTGATTGTCGCTCGCATCATGGCACAGCTTGTTCTGTTTCCTATTCGTGGGAAAATTGAATTTGTATTTTGATTAGTTCTGTTTCTAATCCGAAACCGGAGTAGCAATGGGGCGGCCCCCATCAGTAACAACAACATCGCCCACACAGCTTTCCAGAACAAAATCACTCCATCTCCCTCGTCGCCCGCGCGACCGCAACGGCGCCCAGATCCCTCCCTCATGGCTTCACCGCCCACTCTCGACCGCCTTGTACGCCTTCCCGTCCCGCGTCCGTCGTCTCTGGTCAGAGCGCAGCGATGCCAGCCAGCCCACGGCTCGTGCGACAGTCTCCGTTCCCCACCTCTCGAACGTGAAAGAAGCGACGATGTTGACAATAACCGACGCAGCGAGTGTTATCCGAGCCGAGAATGGCAACGGCATAAGCTCAAGTAAGTTCAACAGTACCTGCGGCGGCCGCAGAAGCACAATTAAGTTGAAAGCGGAGAGCCCAACAATGGACAACATCAAGAGACCTGGGAAGCGTGGCGAGAAGACAGTAAGCGAAGCGCCAAACTGAAGGATCGGTTAATTATATTCACCGTTGGTATACATTGGACGTCTGTATGGCGGCCCAATGCTGAACACAGCTGCCACCAGGATGTACTGGAAGCATGAAACCAAAAACAGTACTGTGTTCTCGTAGTTTGTGGCCTCCAAGTGCTTCCCGTCTCCGGAGCCATTTGGGTCGTTGTGCGGAGGCAAATACCTGTGTATCCACTAATCAGCAACTGGTTGCGACCCTGGCGCCTCCAGCCTCCATGCGAAGCATCAGCTACGGTGGTCCCCGAGACTCACCATGACTGCGCGCGAACCCAAAAGAATGCCCAGAATTGGATGACGCTAGTAATGACGATTTGCCCGATGATGCTCGCGAGCACCTTTTTTGACACCAAACTGGCAGTTGGCCTTTGTGGGTGGATTTGCGAATAGGGTAGTGTGCGTCCCACTAAAAATTAACATAAGCGCCAATGTAACTGACCAAAGTGATGTGGCTTACTTGTGACCGCGACGGGGATGATGATGAAAAGATCGATGTACAGGAACTGCGAAAGTGTTCAACAAACGCCTTGGTCGTGCCTCGTAGACATACCTCAAAATCACCGAGAGATGATGCAAAAGAATACAACAATGTGATGCTCGTGAATTGGATCATAGAGTATAAAGCCCTGTTGATCAATTATGAGCCTACCATGATCAGGCAGAAGGCTGTGCCACTTACATATATTTGAAACAACTGAAACTCGTCACCAGAGCCGCGCGCCCCTCCCTGATCACTTCCAGCACGCAAGTAATATCCGGAGTGCGAGAGGTAAACGGAGCAGCGACGCTCGCCTCAGCCTCCGAGAGCGAGAGTCCGACGTCGGCAGCCTTGAGCATGCCAACATCGTTTGCTCCATCTCCGCAAGCGAGAACAGTATACCCAAGTGCCTGAAGCCGGTCCACGACCTCATTTTTTTCATCAGGCGACATCCGAGCAAAGATCGGTGTTTTGACGAGCATCTGCAGATGAATAAGCTTATTGAGAAGCATGCTGCACAAGTGAGGGATGCCTACCCGTTGCAAAGTTTCCAAAGGAGCGTGGTTGACCATCCATCGGAAAACGTCGCCAGTAACTGCAAGGGCTATGTCATGTGCGTCAGGTTCGTCCATTTCCACTGCAACATGCGCAGGAGCGGCAAGAGGTCGAAGACTATAATCATCCAGCTTCCAAGCAGGATAGTCCATGCACAACCACTGAAGTTTAGACATTGGGATCTCAGGGCCACCTAAATGATGCCATCAATACGGCACTGAAACTTGATAGTGATGATAAGCACCTTGTATAAATGTTGGTACAAACACGTGCGCTGCTGAACTGATCAATCCGCACTCACGTGCGACACTGACCGCTGTGAGTGCGTTGTCGCCGGTGATCATCCTGCAGGGCAAGCGTGCCGCACGAAGAGTCGCGATCGCGGGTGCAGTTCCCGGTTTCAGTTTATTCTCAAAAATGACGAGGCCAAGGAAACGGAGGTTTGACTCTGCCTGCTCTCTGCGGCGTATTTCTGATCAGAAAAGGCCAAACAAATGCAGGAGATGATCTACCGTTTCATCTTTTGCGCTTTGAGCCAAGAAAGCCCTTCAATGCTCTTACCAGCAATCGCAATAACGCGATAACCACGAGTAGTATAATATGACAGAAGATCATCATAGTCCTGTGGGACTAATCAAGACGTGTAAGCCATCTAGACGTTCTGGTAATACCATGACTTACAAGAGTCTTTTTCGCAAATATCAGCCATAACTTCTGGAGCACCCTTGACGTAAATCTCCATGCTATTACTCCGGAGTCGTTTGACGATTACGCTCATGCGGCGGAGTGCAGAGACGAATTCAAATGTCCTGATAACCCCCATCTCCAAAAAGTGAGCGTGCTGATGATAATAATTCATGAGTTTTTCGGCACGCCAAAACTGTGGTAAACGCGCACTCGTCCATCGCCACGAAGAGCATCTTCCACACGGAACCGGCCGCTCTCTGGTGGTCTCACAACCGTCTGCACGAGGGCCGCTGGCCGATCACCTGTCGCCTTGTTCTTGATGATACCCGTACCGGTGACCGCATCTTCATCAAGCGTCCATCGTGTGAACGAGAACATCTTCGCGTCCAGCGGGTCTCCAATCGGTTCTCCGTTCACGATCTTAAGAGAATGGCACGTCGCGAGCGCATACAAGAACCTGCAGCGCTCCCTGGAGTCCGTCGGAGCGGGTAAGTCCCGCACGTCTTCGAGCAATTCGCCAAAGCGACGCTTATCTTCGCCGGGCCTTTCGCGCTCAAGTGCGCGCACGCCGAGAATGTCCAGACCATCCTCCGTAAGTGTACCGGTCTTGTCAAAGCAGCAAATGTTCACCTTCCCCGCGACGTTTACGCGGCTGGGTGCAATACAATATACCCCTGCCTTGCGTAGGCGCCCGATGGCAAAGCTTGTGCCTATCGAAAGCGTGGCGGGCAGTGCGGGAGGAACAACCACAGTGATGAGATCCAATGCACGCAACAAAATGACGAGTACTGGCACTCCGAGGCGGACAAATTGGACGGCACTCGTAAGGAAGCCCAATCCAGCGATGCCAGTAAGCACTAGAATAAAGCGGATAGAGTCGCGGTAGAACTTGAACCCCATGGGCTTAGGGAAGAGCATCGAGCGAACGAGCGCGCCCTTTGTCGTAGAGAAGCCTAGAGTGGCATAATCGCACTTAGAACTCGTTTAAAAAGCTTGGAAACTCACCTCCGCGTGCGACCAAAGCAAGAGCTGGACTTCCGACAGATCCATCCGCAGCGAGGGCGGAGCGTACACGAATGACTCTGGTACCGGAGTACAAGAAGCTGCCAGACGCTTCACGACCGACATCCGGTGAGCTGCGCCAGTTTGCTAGGATTGTGTCTGATGCCGGAGTTTTGCTTACAGGTACTGACTCTCCTGTCAGCATGCTCTCGTTTACGATAGCGTCGCCAGCAAGAAGGAAGAGATCGGCCGGGACAGTACTGAGATCAGAGGCGCCGAGGTCGACAATGTCTCCTGGGACCAGCTCCGCAGAATTGATTTCAGTCGCTTACAACAGAAATTGTGAGCTAGTTTCCAATAAGTACTACACGAGGCTTACGTTGTCCGTCAGCCAGTACGACGACCGGGCACGAGAAGCGGGACATCTCGCGCATGCGGGCAATGGTCTACCGCAACGACGTGATCAGCCTTGCTGTGGAACATCGATGTTATGTGCCAAACCTTCTTTGTTTCGATCAACGTCGTGATGATACTCAAAGCCGAAATCAGCGCAATGCAGAACGCGTAATAGTAGTAATCATCCAATGACCAAAGAATAATGCTGGCAATTTGGAAGACGTAAAAGGGATGAATGACCTAATATCAACTAAGTACATAACGTCCAATGCAGTGCGTGATAGTGGACTTACCTCCTCGACAAGAAGAGCGATAGTAGATTTGCCCTCGATGTTGATCTCGTTTGAGCCGAACAGCCTAAAGCGCTGAGCACGAGTGGGGCTATCAAGTCCGCCTCGTACGGAGGGCACAGTGTTCCATGACGGATCCCTCCAATCCCTATTGCCACCTTTGTGAGTACAGTATACGTAATGGGGCAGCTGAGTACTGACTTGAGCGGAGCAAACATTCCCGTGCGAGGGTCCAGAGCAAAACGGAAGTAGCGGTAATCCACAACACGTAGCGTCTCGAGCATGATGTCTTCCAGGGGTGTTGCTGAGCCGTTTGTGTGGTGAGAGGTTAGGCCATTGCCATTAGTTGTAGGTGGCTGTGATTGAACGCCGCCGCCTGGCGGGAAAACAGTAGATATGTTGTACGGGTAGTCAATATTTTTAATTGGGTACAGAGCAATGTCTCTGTACGCGGTCTTTGGAACGTCGGTAACTGTTGCAGTGGGGGTCACGAGCGACACAGGCGTACCTCGATGACGACGAAACCTTCGCGTATATCCTTGAATGGCTTTTCGCGTGCGACCCAGCGAAGCCAAAGTCGGGGGAACCAATGCCCAAGCAAGCCGAGTATACCGACCGACAAAACGCAGGCGAGTCTCCAGAACCACTGCCAGACGCGCACGGTTTCGTAGCCAAAGAACCGGACGTGGCTGTCTTCCTCGTGAACGTAGATGTCTTGCCGGCTTGGCGGGCCATGTTGTATTTCCAAGGGCTCAAGCTCCAGCTCGATATCAATACGCGTCTCATCTCCGCCGAACACGGCATCAGTAGACAGGACGGGCAGGGAGGCACTCGGAGATGGAGGATACGAGCCAAAGTCGAGGCTTCCCCGCTCAGCTTCAGAGTCGCTCTCCTCTTCGTCCGAAGCGTAGCCCCAGCGCTCCTCGCCCTCGTCTTCTTCCGGGTGTTCTGACCGGCGGCTGACGGACGAGCGGCGGGAGCGAGAGCGTCTCCTCGCCGCAGGAGACTCAGAGACTCTCCCTCCAAAAATCTGCGTCAGACTCTCGAACATGCCTCGTCTAGTCGGCGAGCGAGGCGTGGTATCTCGACCGCGCTCCTCGTCGGAGCCGGCTTCCTCCTCGCCTCCAGAAGAGACCGCCTGGCTGGTATAGCTGTCCGTGCTGCGCCGACGATCCAAGCTCATCCTCCGGCTGAAATCCTGCGAGCCCCGACGGGACATGCGGGAAACGCTGCTCGGTATGGCGACATGTCCCGGCCCATCGAACACCGAGCCGACGCCGTCCTGCTCGCCGTAAAAGTTGCTGTGACGCGAGTCGCGCCGTTGCCGTCGCTGGTTGGCGAGCGCATGGTTGATGTCTATCGCGGAAGCCCCCTCAGTGTAGTCGTGTGATTGCCGTCCGTCCATGACGCACGGAGGGGGAGGAGAAAGAAGTGGCTATTGATGCGGACGGACAGCTCTTTCCACCCTTACGCATGGCGCCAAAATGACCGCATTGACTGCCAGCGCTTCTTCTTCAGCTTTGAGGGAAGCCAGAACCCTCGGCGCCTATTTCTACTTAGCTCTGGCAACAACCACAACAACCACGCCCCCACGACTATGTCCGGCACATCCTCGGCCACCCGTTCGTTTGAGAAAATCCTCAACCAGGCCAGATCTCATGCGAAATTTCGGACTCAGCAAGACGTAGACGAGGGTACTAAGAAGATCAGACGGCTTATTCTCCTCGACGGCATTCCATCGACCTCAGTGCGTGACTTGTAGCTTATCAAGCCCTTCACAGGTGCTGACAAGCCAACGTATCACATCGTCAAGGATAGGACACGAACTTGAGACCACGCATATGGAAGATTTTACTGGGAGTCACGGAGATCAGGGCTGACGTATACCTCGAGTATGTCGGCAGAGGGCCGTGTGATGTACGTGAGAAAATCCGCAACGACACCTTTAGGTGAGTAAGCCCGGCTTCCACCCCACTTGATCGTGCCCTCATGTCGCAGCGCTCAGAACGCTCGCGACCGATCGAGGCTTCAAGGAGCGTGTGCGCGAGGACATGCTCGTGCGGCTGCTAGACGCGTTCGAATGGCGTAGCCAGGGTGAGTGCGTTGAAACATGTGCTGTTAACCCCCCTGAACTGATCGAGGCGTACCTCAGACCTGGAAGACAGCCACATCATGAGCTTTACCTACGTCCAAGGCATGAACGTGCTGGCTGCGCCGTTCCTGTACACTATGCCTTCAGAAGTGGAAGCGTTCTTCTGCTTCTCCAAATTTATCGAGGAATGCTGCCCCCTCTATGTCCAGCCGACGCTAGAAGGCGTCCACCGTGGACTCAAGGCAAGGGGTCCCCAACGTCGGCCAACCCGTCTTACTAACTCCGTTTGCAGCTGTTAGACAAGTGCTTGAAAATAGTCGACCATGAGCTGTACACGTACCTCCGCTCGAAGAATCTATCAGCGGAGATCTACGCGTTTCCTTGTGAGTGCACATTGATTGCGGCCGATCGAGACGCCGAACTCATTCGTGCTGCTTAGCGATCCTCACGTTCTGTGCGTGCACTCCGCCCCTCGACCAAGTTCTCCAGCTGTGGGACTTTTTGCTCGCCTTTGGCGTGCACCTCAACGTCCTCTGTGTCATCGCACAACTGTTGCTTATGCGGGACGACGTGATGGGGTCCAAGAGGTAAGAGATGGACGGGGACGAGGCGCACCCCACTTTCGACGTGCTGACTGACTACGCTTTCTTCCCAGCCCGATGAGGCTTCTGCGCACCTTTCCGCCTCTGGACGCCCTCCCTGTGATTGGAATTGCGGTGACACTCGTCCGAGACCTTCCAGCAGATTTGTACGACGAACTTGTGCGGCATCCGTACGAAGTTCGAGATATGATACATCACTGAGAATCCGTTCTCTTCTGTTTCCGTTCTTGTTGGCACATTCACGATCCTTTATGATGCTTCTCACACCCCAATTTTTTTTTCTTCCTTTTCTTCTTCTTCTACTGAGCTGATTAATATGTCACGTCACTCTCACATATTGTAAACAAACCATCTTCTCCGCATGAAATTTTGTACCTCACAGCAAGAGCCGATCTATGAACGACACGATTACACCAAAATCGTCAAATGTCGACGAGCATCTGACGTGATCGCAGAGTTGGCTGGGGCTAGGCTTCGGAAGTTCGGTATCAAGAACCGTATCTTGAGGTTGGCTTCGAATCGCTTGTTACTTGCTCGCAATGAGAGTCAATAATAGTGCACCCAACGTTACATCAAATCGTACATAGTCTGTATTAGTCAGCTGGAATCCACGTCCCAAATAGCGCACAGACCTTGTCTGATTTTACTGTGCGTTGAACGCGGAACTGGTCTGCCGGAGCCGAACCGAACCGAGCTGTTATTAGCTCGCTGCGCGCTTCGGCTGTGAGTTCGGCTGGACTTCGCCTGCGGCACTGACGCTCCTTTTGGGTGCCACTGAAGGACCGAGCGCACAATGAGACTTCTTCAGTGAGGAATCACCCCTTCTTCATTGCTGTCTTCTTACGGCTCAGCTTCCGAGCACTTACATTGCCCTTGCCCTTCGGGCTTCGGGCAGCTGGAAAACACTCAGGCACTTCCGAATTCCGCGGCGTGGGTATGGAGCCGAGCGCCGCAAAGATCCGTATCACCCTGATCCCCTTTGCGGATCGACTACTCTAGACTATGTACTGTGGGGAAATAAGATGGTACCTCTCTAACTCCTGCAAGTGCCTGAACGCCATGAAACGTGCCAAGCAACGGAAAATAAATAGATCTAATCGTTTGCAATGATCCACATTTTGCATTCTGACTAGTCATTGGATTGGCGAACGACAAAGAGGAGGAAAAACACGGCTAAAAAAAACCCCACGCGATGACACAGTCGGCGAGTGTAAAAGGGCGGCCGACCGCCGCTGTCAGTAGTGTTTGAGGAAGCTTTGGAGAAAAACTTGTTCGCCAGCCGAGCATTGGCTCCTTCGGTGGTTCGTGAAGTGTGTACTAATGCGAGCACGGGATAGCCCGCGTCGGGTGGAAAATGTATTCAATTGGCATTTCCAGGGACGGAGGCCACGCACACCTCGGCCCACTTATGGGTGGTGGCCGCCAGTTCAACCTTGCATCCACCCACACACGCCCAAACTCCCTTAAAATCGGAGGCCAGTGGGCTCCAACGTCCTCACCAACTCCCCCTACTTGCTTTCTGCTAGGTTTACCTCAGGCACGTCCAAATCCCAAAACTATCAAGCGCACTGTGTCACTCATCGCTCGCCTCACTTAGACTCACATCATGAGTATCGCTTACCTCTCCCACCCCGTCCCCGTCCCCTCACCGCTAGATGTGTATCACTCTGCGCCCCGGACCTCTGTGACCGACGCGCCCGAGGCGGCGGCCTTCGAGCTTGAAGTCCTCAGAGCGACGCACAACTTCGCACTCCTCCAGAAACGCCGCTACCACTTCCTCCCCATCGCGAGCCTCCCCGCCGAGCTGCTCGTTGACATCTTCCGCTACGTCGCCGCGCTGCCCGCCGACCCGGACGTGGGGCAGTCGGACTCCATCCGCTATGACGTCCTCACCCTCTCGCACGTCTGCCGTCACTGGCGCGAACTCGCCCTCGGCACCCCGTCCCTCTGGACGATCCTGGACGACCGCACCCTGGGCACCCGGCTCGCTCTTGAGGCGGCGCACCGCTCCTGCACGCTCCCGCTCGTTATCAGCACGCACGGCGCGCACGAGGCCGTGGCGCAGGCACTATCGCTCGCGGGGCGACACACGTCCAGACTGCGCGAACTGGACGTCTCGCGTGATACCCGTCCTCCGTCCCAGGCGGGGTCGAAACAACCTGCGCCTGCCGGGCCCAGCATGCTGCGAGATATGCCCCTGTTGGAGCGCCTGGCCATCAAGCCCACCACCGCGGTTGGCCACTTTGTTTTGGGGGTGATGCCCCGCATCCAGGCGATTGACTTCCGGGCAATCAGCTTCTCCTGGTCAAACGCCTCCAGCCCACTTCCCAACCTCACCCACCTCTCCCTCTCCGCAATCCCCGCCACCGCACGTTACGGACCCGAGCAACTACTCAAGCTCTTGGCTCGCACGCCCGCACTGCAATCGCTCCGCCTGGAGAGCGTGTTCTCCGGCTGCAGCACGCCGGCGCTGGTGACGCAACATGACGAGCTGCGAGTCTCGTTGCCCTCCCTGCGTGAATTCTCTCTGAACGACATCCGGCCCGACCCATGCACCACGTTCCTGCGGTGCCTCGACCTCCCGCTCGACGTGCGCTTTCACCACACCCTCTCCTGCATGTGGACAGACGCACGCGGCCTGCCCCTCTGCGCGGCCTTGGCGGAGAGCGTGCAGAGTGTGCGCGGCGAGCAGGCGTGGCGCAGCGTGGACATGAAGATCCAGCTCTCGCCGCCGATGGTCAAGATCCGCGCCTCGCCCTCCGAGCTCTCTCCCTCAGCCGACGAGGACTGGCCGGTCGCGATCAGTTTGCCGTTCGACAAGGCCGACGGGCCGGGCGCTCAGGTGTCGTCCATCCTCGGCCGCGCCGCGTCCGGCGTGCGGGAGATGTCTCTCTCCCACGGCCACTGGGTCCTCTCTGCCTGGATCCGCGACGCCCTCCGCGGGCTCGACGCGGCCGAGCGGTTCACGATGAGCTACCACACCGCGGCGGCCCTCCGCGAGGACTGCGGCCAGAGCGCGCAGCAGGCGACGAGCCCGCTCCTCCTCCCGGCCCTCCGAGACCTGGTCGTCCGATGGAACTCTGGCGACTACGCGGCTCCGAACGGGAAACTGAGCGGGGAGCACGTCAGCGCCCTGCGCACGCTGTTCGACTCGCGCGCTCAGCTGCGGGCGCCCCTGCAGACGCTTCGGTTGGACAACTTTACGCCGGTGGTGGAAGATGTTTCTTATCTCGCATCGCTCGCACCTATGGTGACTGTTGGTGGAACACTGATTGTCGCTTAACTTGAAGACTGCGATCATGCCGGCTGGTAAAAAAGCTTAAGCATCCCATCCAGTTATCGTAATTTTAAACACTTATGTATCAAACGTTCACCCATGTACTTTTATGACGTTTGCGCCACGAACCTTCATGTACCTTTATGTCTCGCTTTTAAAGCGCAATCCAGCTAGCTTGTCCTTTGGTCTCTTATACTCGTGGATAGACGGAAACATAGTCGTTAATCATCTTGAGCTCCAATTCTCGTTCCTCATAGTGGCGATGCTCCTTTTGAATGAGTTGTATAGTAGAGGTTCGCAAATCAAACACCATATTACAAGTTACACTAAAGCGCAAACCAGCACGATTCACTAAAATACAATATATTGCGCTACGTACTTGGTAAACTTTCTCCCAAAGCAGCCTCCGCGAGCCGTCGATTTTACAGCTTTGCGCGAGATCTGTTTACGAACATGTCATCAGAATACACACAAGAAAGATGCGATGGAACATGATGTGTGTAACTCACAATTGCTTGGCCTTATCAGAAAGCCCGAGTGCGTTCGAACCATCTTGTGTGTTCTTGAGGACGTCATCGCGTCGGTGGCCCTTATAGCCGGTCTCGCGCATCCATTTCTCGAGCGAACGCGTTCCAGGGTGCACAGAGCGGAGCCAGTCGTAGTCGCGCGTGATGACGTCGTCGCGCCACTGCCTCCAGAACGCCGAGAAGTTTTGACGCCAAGTGGTGAGCCCGTCGTTGTTCTCGCCACGAAGGCCGATAGCGACAGGCTACGCAGCAAAAGCGAGTCGCATTTAGCTCTGAGAAAGAAATGAAAGGATTAAGGCTGACCTGGTCAACGATCCCAACAAAATTGCCCATCCATTCGTCGATGTCCTGGTACACCACCGTCGCCTTCTTACCCGTCACCTTCTCGAACGTCTCGCGCAGGTACTCCCAGCCCACCCGGTCGCTGGCGATCTCGTAGTCCTTCGTGGAGGACTCGACGCGGTGGTCGAACGTGTAGCGCGCCCACCAGCCGAGGTCCTTCAAGGCGATCATGGGGACGTGGCCGTTTCCGACAGGAGTCGCGAAGACGACGGTGCCGTCTTTTCGCTTGCCCATGGGACCAAACATGGCCTGGAACAAGAGATGAGGAACCCATGTTGCTTTTGACGGTGATGCTCTCTACTCACGAAGTCTAACATCTCCATGTAAGGGCCGGACGTGACGACTGACCACGTCATGCCAGTGTTGCTCACGTCGGACGGCTGCGCCTTCATCCAATCCGCAACACGGCCCTTGCCGTCGTAGTGTTCGACTTTGTAGTCAGGGTTGTAGTTTCCTTTCTGGAAATATTAGTCCTGCATCAGCACGCGTAGTCTAGAGCAATTCAATATTATGTACATAGCACGCACTTTCGTAGAGTAGTCCAAATTGGACCAAACAAAATGCCGGACGGTGCCCAGCTGCTTCGCGATCTCGAATATCCGCATGCCGAGGTAGATCTCTGCCTTCTCTCCGACGGTAAAGCCGTCGGTGTTGACCCAAGCGCCATACACGCCTTGGAGCGCTTTCTTCACGGTCGCCAAGTCCTCGAAGGAGCCTGATTCGCGAATGAAGACATATCTCGTGAGCGAGACGAAGGAAACAAGGACTGCTTGCTCGTGAGGGGCTCACCCTGGAAGAGTTCGACGCCCTTCGCAGCCAGGCTTCGCGCGCGTTCTGCTCCAGTGTCACGCGTCAGCGCCCGAACTGCGTACGGGGATGGGGTGCCGTTCTCTGCGGGAGCGAGGAGTGCGTCGATGACCGCGATCCCTTGCGCGCCGGTTGCGCCGATGACGAGAATGAGTTTCTTGCTTGCTGGGGCCATGGATAATAGGGGGTCACCGTAGATAGTAATGGCGTGTGAGTATCCACGGTGCCCTCCCAATCGTTTATAAGGCACTCTTTCCCTTGAATTGAAGCCCCCATATCTGAGTTAGCGCGGAGCAGGGCCGGATGTCTGAGTAAGTGAGGATGTGAACAAGGTTCTCGATTGTCTTTTGTGAAGGCCATCACCGGCTGGCATAAGAACCGGATGCCGACAAGTCTATTGGATTCATTTCACTTTCTAAGTATGACGTAACTTCAAAAGCCATTTTAGTCACTGGTCAAACATGACATTCAAGTCACGCATTGTATGCAGCGTTCTTATCAAGTGGTTCGAACACAAGCCGTCTATTCCAATAGATCGAAGCTGCGTACTGCCCGCGAGCCCGTCGCTCTCGAGTATCGAAGATAGAAAGAAAAAGCAAGTACGTCATCTTAGCTTACATGTTGCCGCTGCCTAGCATCAAAAAACTAGCAGAAGTGATGGCAAGGCCAGTTCTCTGATTGCGCTACTTGTTGCATGTCTCGCATCGGATCGGCGAGGGCAGCCGCTTGGAGCCTATATGAAATGGCATCACGCAAGTCCCTTCAGCAGATCGCAGGTAAGCAGCAAAATATTGACAAAAAAAGTAAAGGGAACGAACTGAGGGAGCGAGAATCGATTTGAATGGATACTTCCTTGAGAAAGAACTTCGATAAGAGCATCATACTTCACACAGTGATCGTATGCGTGATCTTCCAAAGCTATCTACAGGATTGTTAGTAATTAATACTGAACCAAAACAAAATTTCACAGGTTTGTACTTCTCGATGGCATTAATATACGGCAGTCTAACTATGCATAGCTTAGCATCTGTCAAAACGGTTCTGCTTGCCTCACAAGTTCTTAGGTACTGATATTACATAAGCTGGTCATTTGCTTAAGTCCGGGGCGTTCGGATTTCCTCACACCTCAAGAGTAGCTCCAGCAGTCGAAGATGAGACCATCAATGTGTGAATAGTACATTAAGCTAGTGTTGTTGAGGTACATTTATTGTTCAAGTTGCTCAACGTTCTGGCCAATGGTTAGGATACGCGGAACATGACGTGAAAAGGGCAAGAGTGATTTACTGGACCTTCGGCTACGCCCGACTGGCTTGTCCTGACAGAATATCTTTACATAATAAATGGATATTAATGACCTTTGTGATGCCCGTAGCACATAACAAAACGCGAGTTCCTTCAGACCCTCTACTCGTCTCGACGTATGCCTCAAGTTCCTCCTCAACTTCAAGTCCGCCGCTCTGCCGTTTAAATTTCGGAAGGTCGCCTCACCATTACCCATACTCTCAGCCTATGAGCAACGTACTCGTGGCCCCTCGGAGGACCTCGGGCCGTACTTCCCACTTCTACCCGTCAACTTATCACTTCGTTTGGCTTCGAGCAATGTCCTCGAGACCACTTTGGCTATACAACCACTCCGTAATCAACCCCACCTGATAAGCGTCTTTAGCACCCCGCTCTGACGTTTTGATTCAAAAAGGAGCTGCGAGCGCTGCCGAACTCTTGGGGCCACGGAAAAATAACCCATATGTTGTTTCTCGTGACGCCAAGACAAGTTCTGGATCCGACTGCGCTCCCCCAAGGATTGTCCTGCTGACCGACCGTGCCCCCTGATCTTCCACTCGACGTCACAAAGACAGTAGAAGGAGGCGTCGCAACGATCGCAACGTGCGCGAGTTGGTGGGACTTCGGTTGTTTTTCCAAGCTGCACTTTTCTCCATAATTTTTCCATGTTCAAAGAGGTCGCGGTGATGCAAACCCGAAGTAGCAAGAGTCTGTAAAGATCTGGGAGCCATATAAAGTCTCTATACTACCTGAGCCGGAAGAGCAGCAATCGTTCCCGTCGATTCTAGCTGGTGCCCCTTCCCCAACGAACCAACATGAAAGCCACTGTCGCTCTGCTTACGCTTCTCGTTGCGCCCTCGGCGGTTTTGGGCTTGCTCGACCCCAAGTTCAAGAACAAGGGAAAGAAATACTTTGGCACTGCGACTGACCCAAACACATTCTCCGACTCGACCGTCAAGCTCATCGTCACCTCTGACTTTGGCGCTGTGACCCCGGAGAACAGCATGAAGTGGGACGCAACTGAGCCCTCGCGGGGCAACTTCGTGTTCACGAACGCGGACTCGCTGGTCAACTTCGCTACCAGCAACGGGCGTCTCATCCGTGGACACACCCTGGGTAGGTTATTCATAGAGAAATGAGGTTCCGGAAGACTAACACTTGAATTGTAGTCTGGCACTCCCAACTCCCATCATGGGTGTCATCCATTGGTGACAAGAACACTCTTACGTCCGTGATTCAAAACCACGTTTCCGTGGTGGCCGGCCGTTACAAGGGCAAAATCTACGCCTGGGTATGTCGTGCAGCGTCGCGTTTTGCTTACCATGTCCCTAACACAAAGTTCAGGATGTCGTAAACGAGGTTTTCAACGACGACGGTTCTTTCCGTAGCTCTGTGTTCTACAGGCTCCTCGGAGAGAGCTTCATTGATATCGCCTTCAAAGCTGCGCGTGCCGCAGACCCCAACGCGAAGCTCTACATCAACGACTACTCGCTCGACGGCCCCGGCGCGAAGGTCGACGCCATGATCGCACTCATTGGCCGCCTCAAGTCGCGTGGTGTCCCCATCGACGGTGTCGGCTCGCAAGCGCATCTTATCGTCGGACAGGTTGGCGGTGTGGCGACCCAGCTCCAGCGCTTGGCCGCGACCGGTCTGGACGTGGCCATCACAGAGTTGGACATCCGTATCCCGAAGCCTGTCACGAGCTCGCTACTCACTCAGCAGCAGAACGACTACAACACCGTCACCAAAGCCTGCCTCAACATCAGCAAGTGTGTCGGCATCACCGTTTGGGGTGTCAGCGACAAGGTACGCATTTTCTCACAAAATTTCCTGGCAAGAACTTGTCATCTGAATGGGAGATGTTATCAGTATTCTTGGGTCGATAGCACCTTCCCGACTTACGACGCACCCTTGCTGTGGGACGACTACTTCAACCGCAAGGCAGCGTACACCGGTGTTGACAGTGCCCTCAACTAGATTCAATTTTATGAGGATAGTTTCTTGTAAAATTAATAGAAGATGCCCCTGTAACACGTAGAATTTCGAGATGACATAGTGCCGATGAGCATACAGTAACAATGGTTTACCTCTTCAACCGTTAAACACACACACAGTGTGGGATTATTCTTGTAATTTTGCGGTCAAAACGGTTCTATAGAAGATGCTCTTAGAGTGCCCTGAATGTCATTAGGGCGAGTACACCCGATGACAGGATGGCGAAAAAGAACGAAGAGGCTGTTTAGTTTCCAAGTAATATTTTCTACTATAGCCTTTTTCGGACAGGATAAGGATAAGTGCCCCTCACCCGGCCGCCGCCAAGAACCCCCTGTTGGACCTTCCCTTGTGCGCTCATCGTCCCCCTCGTTTCTCATCACCATCCACCACATTCTTCATGCTCTTGCACTCCACGCTCCTTCCCGCAGTACTTGCGACCACCGCACTTCTCCTTGCGCCTCTTGCGCGGGCCGGGTCAAAGTCCCACAATGAGGCGTGTTCGCAGGGCGAGTCTCGTCTCCAGGTTGGCACCTACCAGTTCTACTCGGACTGCGACACATACACATACTGCAACTCCTCGTCGATATGCGACCTCAAGGGGTGCAGGCGGGACGAATATCCGTTTGGATACCCACAAGGCTATGACCACCTCCCGCCCCGTTGCGAACGTGGGCAGTTTTGTCCTGACGAAGGTTCAGAGTGCCAAGATTTGCTTCCGGTTGGCAGCCCTTGTCAGTTCAACCGTGATGGTACGTAGGCTAGTGCGTAGTCGTCTGGAGCCAACTGAATATTGATCGAATCTTTTCTGGAAAACCCATCCAGACCAGTGTGCGCCCCCGGAAGACTGGCGCAACCTTCGCGACCTGAGTGGGCTTGGTCTGAACGTCAATGGCTCACTTTGCCTCAACAACGTTTGCATGTGGGCAAACGTGTCTGTTGGAGAGACCTGCATCGTCCAGAACACTGGTTACGTTGCATACGGTCCTGATGGTGAATTCATTGACATTGTTTCTCGGTATGTTCAAGATCACGTTTTTGTCCCGCCGAAGTTGTCTGAATTAGATGTTAAAGTGGAAACTGCAAAATCGGGCTCTATTGCGACTCCCAGCAGCTGAAATGCATCCAGACGAAGAAGCAGGGAGAGAGCTGTGACGCTGACAAGGAGTACGTTGACGCCCTTCTGCCCCTTTCCTTTTTGCCACTGGCTAACTAACCTGGGGTTCAGATGCGAGACGTACAACTGCGGCGCAAATGGAAAGTGCGACAAGGCAACCGATGCTGCAAACGAGGTCGCGGTGTGGGTTTACGTCATCGTCGCGATTTGTATCATCGGTGGTATGGTTGGTACGCTGGTTGCACTCTACTTCGTGCACCGGCGTGAGCGCGACGCCGAACGCGAAAAGCGTATCCAGTATTGGCGTGAGCAGAACGCGTTCCGACAGAACATTGCCCAGATGCGCTCGACGGCGCAGAACTCGATCCTGTCGCTCAACCAATCGAACCGGAGCACGATGTACTCGCGTGAAGGACTTCAGTCAGAGGACTCGCAACTTCCCATGCTCCAGGGCGGTAACGGAAAAGGGGCCTCAGGGCTCAGACACGCCACGGCGTATTCGGACGATGGCAATTACTCGGACGACGGGATTACGATGGAGCCCGCGCAACATCACAACAACCGTTTCTGAGCGTCTCTGCGCATACTTTTTTTTGTTCAGGATGTCAAGCGCAAAGGAATCCTTCATGGACGCTCATTTTTTTTTACGTGGTGATATGCCATATTTGGACTGTTCTCGTTTTCTTGCTTTCGAACCATGATATTTTTTTCTTTGATATTTGGAACTCGCTGTACATTCTACAGTCAACGAGCATAATAATATCATACGCAGCCTCTAATCTAAGCGAAAATGATCAACGTCCGCTTTGCATAAAAATGGTCGATTGTTTTGTCATCATTGGGCGTCAATTCGCCTGTGAGTTTACCTCTTGAAAATAACGTCAGCGTGGGCTTGGTTGCGGGGCCTGAGTGGCCCAGCCTACAGAAGGAGACACCAAGCGCTGATTTCGGTTATACAACCTTGCTTTGCATTACCACCTCGCCAATTTTTACCTAGAATGACCACACTGGGGCTTCCCCCACGACGTGGAGAGCCTCATTTAGAGCCATCTCTCCCGCCCTCGCCGTCGGGCGAGGAGGAAGACCTCACGAAAGCCGATGGGATCTGGTCAGACCGCTCGCAGTACGACGAGCTCGACGACGCCCCACCGCCACCCCAGTGGTCTGTACTTAATAAAGGGAAGAGCAAGGCCTCGGCACACGAGGCATCCGACACGCTCGACGCTCCGTTCTTCGTTGGAGAGGACGTCCCGCTCGGGCGCGGGAGCACCAGCAGTCCACTCAACCCTTCTTCGCCGAATTTGGACGGCGGGGCGTATCCGCCGATGACGGATGAGGAGTCCGAGACGCGACGTATAGAGGAGGTGCGTACATTTTTTCAAAAGACCGTCGGGCGGGCTCGTCGCTATGTTTGGGGGTGGAAGAACGTTGCCAGGCTGACGATATGAGTCCTCCCTCCCTCCCTCCTCCCCTCGGCGGATCCGCATTTAGAACCTCCGTCGGTGGGAAGTCGCCGAGAGGCAGCGTCGCAAAGCCGCGCGTGAGGGCGCGAGTTCTCCCCCTCCGTCTGCACACAGGTCATCCGGCTCTGGCGGGAGCTCCGTCCTCGGCAGCGTCGCCAGGAGCGCATCGCTTCTCTGGCGGGGAAAGTCTGCTGCGCGCGGGGCGAGGGGGTCGACTCAGTACGCACATGCGCCTCGGCACTCCGTCGAGGGTGCCGTGCCGCTGAGCGATATCGACGACACTCAAAACAACAGCGCGCTGCGCTCGCCCTTCTCTGATCCGCCAGTGAGCCAGCAACAGCAGCAGGCTGCATTCATGGACCCTGCGACGGACGATGACGCAGCATCGCTCACGTCGACTGAGACGGCACGAGCGGCCCCACCGACCAGGCCAGTCTTGCAGGCCTCTTCGTCTTCGTTTGGGCCAGCGGCACCCCTGCCTCCTCAGCCGTTTGACCTGCCGGAGCCGCGGTCGCCGCCGCCTCGCCCGATCGGATCGATCGACCTCAGTCGGCCGCCGGAGCCGATGGAGCCGCCTGACCCTACGCGATCGCCGCCTCCGCGAGAAGTGCAAGAGCCGCAGGGTGGGAAACTGGACGGAGACCGGGCGTTTTGGTGGACGGAGGTGCTGTGTGGCTGTCGACCGGCCAAGTCCACAGCACATCAGGTGAGTGGGGGTACCATCGTGTTTAGAAGGGGATTATTCACTTTTGCTTCTCTCAGGCTGGTAGAACGAACCCCTTCGAGTAACGGATAACTGTGCTCCCCCTTTCACCACACTGCCTTTGGTTTCACATTTATATCGGACACCTGTTGCATGTTTGTTAATCTATATTCTCGATTCACTCTGTTATTGTGTTACAACGGGATGTATTCGGTCTGTTTCCCCTATTGTACTACGGACGCTACTTAACAATGAAGTGTTCTACAAGAGATGGATGTGGTATAAGAGCAATAGTTCGAGCAGGAAGGATATCGTGATGTGTATGTGCAGAAAGCGGAGATGTAAAAAGATAGGAAAGCGGTGGAAGAGGATAAATAGAGAAACATTGGCGCCAGAACGAAATATCAAGGATAAAAGGAAAGGCCTCAAGCGTCTCCTCACGAGAAGAGGAAAATTTTAGAGTAGGAAGGAAAAAAAAAAGAGCGGATTGATCAGAGCTTGCCATCGAGCCGTTGCTCGATGAGGTCTGCCACAGTCTGTGCATGTACAGGGATCTCTGTCCCTTGGAACCCGTCGGGATACGCGACCCACGGCACGTTCGGCCAGGTGAAGTGGGTGTTATTCCACACGCCAAAGTGCCTGTGCCCGAGCGAGCGCGCGGTCCACTCGTAGTCGTGTGCGAAGCCCTCCGGGAAGAAGATCTCGATCACCGTCGACAGTGGGCGCGGGGGCATCCAAATGAGGTGGGAGAGGCCGTTGCCGTGGACGCCGAGCATGACGGTCGTGCGCGCGGCGAGCGCGAACTGCTCGTCGATCGTCATCTTCTCTGCGAGCGCGATGTTGAGCTCCCAACCCCGACGGGCGCACAGCTTCTGGAGCGCGTCCTCGAGCTCGGTCGCGTCGGGCTCGCGCAATCGGCGGCGCGACTTTTGGCGTGAGATGTAGGATACCACGACCGGCGCGTCGTCGGTCGACTTCGAGGCGAGGTTGAGCCGCTTGCGCGCGGCGGCCTCGAGCTCGAGCTTGGCCTCCCAGTCAGCCTCGTGCCACTTACCCTGGGAGACGAGGTACTTGTTCCCGCTCTCCAGGCCAGGCGTAAGGCGGACGTCGTCGGGGACGATGGGCACCTCGCCGCGGTCGAAGCGGGCGGAGCTGATGATCGCGTTGGACACGCCGGCGAACTCGAGGACGGCACGGCGGGCGGGCTCCCACCAGTCCGCGCGGAGCTTGCCCTGGCGGGCGAGCGGGTACCAGGCCGCGGCGGCGGTGCGGTGCACGCTTCCGACGATGTCGCCCCTGAAGCCGGCGGAGCGGTCGACGAGGAGGACGTGCGGGAGGTGGTAGGCGCGGGTGTGGTCCCGGGTGGCCTTGGCGCGGTCGAGCCAGCCCCGGCGGTTCTCGAGCGTGAAGGAGGGGAGGAGGGCGCGCTGGAAGTAGCCGTTGAAGCCCGGCTTGTCGTGCCACTCGTCGTTGTCGACGTGTGGGAGGAAGGCGCGGTGTGGGAGCGTGCGGGGACGGGAGAAGTCCGTCTGATATAAGGGTGTGGAAAAAAAAGGAGATCAGTTGACGGCTAGCCAGAGAGCTTGGTGCAACTTACGGTGGGGAACGTTCCGCGCCAGGCCGCCCAGGTTCCGAACCAGAGCTCAGCGACGTAATGATAGTAGTGGTCGAGGAACTGGATGGGATCGTTGAAGATGATCTGTGGGGAGCAGAGAGAAAACGGAATGAAAAAAGCGAGCGGTGAGAACTCCCCCTAGATCGACTCAGCACCACAGGAATGGTTAGCGCACCGTGTTCCCTGTGATCGTCCAAACCTTGTTCCTCCCTCCGCCACGGAGATTGGGGCGTCCCCAGAGGCGCTCAGCCTCCTCGGGCGTGATGAACGTCATCTCTTGGTCGGTCGGCATCCGGGCTGCGATGTTCTCGGGCGTGTTGTACCCCGGGAGGCCGGTGGAGGTCATCATCTTCCGTTCGGGCCAGCCCACGCGGTTGGGGGTGACGATGAAGAGGGTACCGTTGGAGAGGTAGACGTCCTTGAAGACCGTCCAGCCGTCCGAGTGGTAGAGCAGCTTGGTGTGCGGCAGTTCGTCTGCGTACCCCACGTCTACGTCGATGTGAGCGAACGGATCGTCCGCCTGTGGCTTGGGCGGAGGTGCGTTGAACGTCGGGGATTCCTGTTGCGCCGGAGTGTCGTCGCCATCGGCTTTGTTGTCGTCGTCGACCTTGTTGTTCAAGGAAGTTTGATCGTTCGGGACAGAAGGGTTGTAAGGAGAGACTGCGACTTGTGCGTTGTCGAACGAAGAAAAGGAAAAGAGGGCGTGCAAGCCGAGAAGGGTCGCACAGATGACCAGGACGGCCTTCAGGGGAGCCATGACTGGGAGGTCGTTGGGTGGGGGAGCTGTAAGTAATTAGTTGACCTCGGGCTTGGCACGCTCTCCTCTATTTACAGTCCCAGGGCACAACAGTCGATCAAAAAGCGTGGGGGGGCCTGATCCGTGGTCTACCCTGGGTCGAGAAGCGGAAATGAGTGCCTGTGTCACGTGCCTGACGTGGTCTCGGCCTGTGGTCGCCGCCAGTCGCAACTCGATTGGTCGCACATCAACTCCTCGGTTGCGCCCAGTACCGCACGGCATCATCGCAAGCGTCTGGAGCCTGCTTTCTGGGTTGTCCCAAGTCCACCTCGCTAACTACGATGAGACTGCTCTCTCTCTTGGCCGCCGTATCATGCTCTGCTGGTTTCGTCTCGGCTGCGCGGATAAGGCCTCTCGTGCTCTGGCATGGCATGGGCGACTCTGCTTCGTCGTCAGGAATGCTCGAGTTCGCCGAGATCATCAAAAGCATTCACCCCGGCATCTTCGTTCACTCGATTTACATGTCTGAAGATGCGCAACAGGATTCGAGAGCGGGCTTTGTGCGTCCAACGTGGCAATTCTCCCAGACGTTACAAGAGAGCTAACCTGATTGCTTGTTCCTACCCCTCCTCTCCCTCCGTATGCATACGAGTACAGTATGGGAACGCCAACTCCCAGGTCGAGTTTGCCGCAGCCCAGCTCGCGAACGTCTCGGAACTGTCGGGCGGCTTCGACGCCCTAGGCTTCTCGCAAGGTTCGTCAGCCCTACTATCGTTCAGGCATCCCTCCACCTGTCGTTGGGTGTCCCTAATTACTCGCACGACCCCTTGCTAGGGGGCCAGTTCCTCCGCGCATACGCCGAGCGTTTCAACGACCCACCCGTACACAACCTCATCACGTTCGGCTCGCAGCATATGGGCGTGTCCGACCTCCCCACGTGTCGGCCAGCCGACTTTACGTGCCAACTCGCGCGTCGCGCTGCGAGGGCGGGCGTATACGGGCGGTGGGTGCAACAGAACATCATCCAGGTCCGCAAAATCACCCCTTGCCACATGTGAAAGTTGCATCTTTTTTTGACGTCTCATTCGCTCCTCGGCTGCAAACAAAAAAAAACAAACGTTGCGATCATTATTTGCCTCCTCTGATCAACGTCCGTTGAACGCCCATCACTCCACATCAGGCGCAGTACTTCCGTGACCAGACCCGGCTGCCGCTCTACCGGGAGGTCAACACTTTTCTCGCGGACATCAACAACGAGTACGGCCCCGACGCGCGCAACGCCACCTACAAGCACAATTTTGCCCGCCTGAACGCGCTCGTCCTCGTCTTGTTCGGCCGCGACAAGACGGTCGTGCCCCGAGAGAGCGCGTGGTTCGGCTCATTCGCGCCGCCTTCAGACGAGGCGGTGTCGGGCTTGACTCAGCGGCAGCAGCAACAACAGCGGCGACGATGGCCGTTAAGCCCAGACGCCCAGGTTGTGATGGGAGCGAGTGCGCAGCCTGTGGTCTTACCAATGCGCCAGCAGCCGTTGTACGAGGAGGACTGGATTGGGCTGAGGACGCTCGACGAAGCTGGCAAGGTCCACCTCTCGACGTGCGATACCGAGCACATGCACATCCCGCCAGAGTGCTACGAGTGGATGGTGAAGAAGTGGTGTGGCGGAGAGATGTCGGAGTGAAGCGTTCTCACGTCGGTGACTACGTACTTACATCACTGCTTTGCTTCTTTGGTAGATATTTACTATGGTTTGTGTGTGTGTTGTTGGCTCGGTAGCTTGTTGGAGGTTGCCTCTCTCTCTAAAAATTGACAGCATGAGCGACCGTAGCTACCGGAAAGATCTCTGCTTCCCGACGCCCACGATTCGGATCGTTTTCGGACCTGAGAAATAATGTTGGTACGACTGAGTTGCCATTTGTGTCGTTAGGATGAATTTTTTAACAGTTTGCACAACCCGCTCGACCACACTTCACATGCACACTTCACATGCGTACCCTCACACGAGCGATCGTATTCTCGGCGGAGATTTGCTATAGGTCGGCCGTTTTCTACTGGCGCGGACTCCGGGCCGGAGCCATGCGGTTGCCCAGACGAGCGCCACGGCTTGCGTCCATTCACATCTTCATCTCCTCCCTCTTGGTCGACCTGGAGCAAACGCTTACCACCTGTCCTGGGCGCCCTACACGCCTCTCCCTGACGATGCAACATGCGAACAATCACCCTGAGGATGTTACATGCTCCGGAGTGCTGTACTAAAGGTACCCGGGGGATAAATAGTGACAAAATCCCGAACCTGGTCTTTATGAAGTCTGGATCTTGGAGAACGCTCTTCCCACTGCCGTCCGTACTACAAATTCGAACCCACCGCCTGGATATATAAGAATCTCACTCGAAACAATTCTCGCGTGTAAAAATCTTTGACTGAGTTTTCTCGTTCTGACTCGACGCCCCCACCCCCTCATATCGATGGCCTCCGCAACCACGATGCTCCACGCACTGGAGATACCAGAAATCGTACAGTCCATCGTCGACGCCGTCGCTGACCTTCCCTCTCCGGCGGGCGCGGCGGCTCTAGCGGTGCTGTCCCAGGTTTCCCGGTCCATCTCGGAGCCTGCGCTCGACCGTCTGTGGGAGCGCATCCCCCATGCCTACTTCCTCGCCGCCCTCATGCCCGCACACCAGTGGTACGTGGACGTGAGGGATCCCCAAGACGGGCGAGGCGCTATGACGAGGATGCTGGTGAGTGCCATGATTTCACATGGTCCGTGCGGCCACTGTGGAGCTATTGTATGTGTGGTGGCGGAGGCTGACGCTACTGTTCTTGTGGTTGCCCTCGGCGTGCGCGTAGGTGATGCGCCCAGACGCAGACCGCACCGGTGACTGGCTCGGCGCACGTTTCCATTCCCGCGCACGTCGCGTGCACGAGCTCAACGTCGTCATCGACATCGAAATCCGGCACAGCGGGCGACAGCCCTACTACCCCCGGATCGACGACAGCGTGCTCGCGGCGTGGATAGCCTACTCTGCCGCGCACAACCATGTCTCCGTCCTGCCCGCGCTCAGACGCCTGCACTGGAACATCGGCACGTGGGACTTCAAGTCGCGCCACTTCCCGCTCGCCTTCTCCCGCACCTTGCTCGCCGCGCCGACACTCCAGACGGTTGAGATCGAGCTCTCGAGCAGGAACGACTCCATCGGCGCGTCCGCCGAGTTCGTCCGCGGCTTGGCAGAGGAGCCTACTTCCACTGGCCTCCCCCACCTCGAGCTCTCTTGCTACTCCGACGACGGAACCATCGCGCGCCTCTTCTCGTCCTCTCTCGTGAAGATGACCGGCCTCCGGACGCTCGTGACTGACCTCCGACTTTCGGACGAAGCCGTCCTGCAGCTCGCGACGTTGCCGGCGCTGGAGAAGCTCACCTTCGTTGGTCCTATAGGCAGAAAAAGTGTGCTTGCGGATCCGAACTTGCCACCTCCCATCGCCACGCGCGGGGCCACGCTGTTCCCGGCTCTCCGCACCCTCGAGCTTACCAACGGCCCACTGCCGTACCTCACCTCGCTCATCAACCTCGCCAGCACGTCACACCTCACGAGCGTCCACTGTCACGTCCCCGTACAGCCCAAAGTCCCAGACGCGGCGGCACTCACGTCCGCCTTCGCCGCGTGTGCATCTCGTGACGCCCTCACCGACATCAAGCTCACGATCACCCGCTCGGACTGGCCCGTGCCTTACTACGTCCCCGGCGCGGACGACGACGCCTTCAAGCAGATCTTCAGCCCTCTCATCCGCCTCCCACACCTGCGCTCGTTCTCTTCCGAGCTCTGGCGCTTCTCCCCGCTGCCCGAAACCGCTGCCGAGCTGCTGCTCGCGCTTCCCGACTCGCTGCGGACGTTCTGCATCCACGACCGCCCCGCGCTCCCGCTCCCCGCGTACCTCCGCGTCGCCGCACGCGGCAGCTGGGACACCATGCCCGCCGCGCTCCAGCTCGGTGGACTCACCGAGCACGCCGGCGTGTGCGGCCCTCTGCACCGATCGCACCGACCGGTTGTCGGAGGCGAACCGCACGAAGAGCCCGTGGTGGTCGCCAAACAGCTGAAGGGCATCTTCCCGGTCTCCACTGCTCTCGACATCCAGACGCGTGCGGGAGACGCACAGCACCGGCGCCAGCTGGAGGAAGTCCAGCGGGCGTTTGTCGCTCTGACGGTATTTTAGTGGATGGATGCTTAGATTTTTTTCGAGCTTGAAGACAACTTTAGATCTTGACTATTAATCCACTAATTACATGTATGTACTTTCTGGATAGCTTATGCGAACCATGCCTGTTATGACGAGAATTTATGCTTTACGGATGATGCCTTCTTGTGGGATTTATTTGAATTAACCTTGGTGCGCAATAACCAATTGTCAAAGAACATGTGGACTTGTTTCCTTCATCCTCGTATTGGACCTACGATCTGATGGTTAAACAACAAATCCAATAGAACGTGTCAGACGTTGCAGATATGTCGCAGATGACCGCGTCACACAGCCTAGATCGATAGTGTCACACATCCTCGTGCGTTCTCAAGCTTCGAATGGGTTCTGAGGAAACTGGAAAAGTTACATATCCATCATTAATGTGTGTCCGTCCACAAGCAGAGAACATGAATTGAAGACAGTCTGGATATTCGGCCGTCCTGATTCTACGACATTTATGCATGATGGCTACGCGAGCTATAATTACATTGAGCGTATTCCCAGATTAAAGCAGTTGTTCATAATGAACCAAGTAAATGGAATGAAGGAGTATAGGTGGTGGTGGTGGTGGTGGTAGTAGTAAAAAAAAAAA
>JAZHGK010006222.1:0-12253 GCA_037855215.1 Waitea zeae | reverse complement strand
CTCCCAAGCCAATCTCCAACCATGATGTTCTCCAAGCTCCCCGTTGTCGCCCTCGCTGGTCTCATGACCGTCGCAAGCGCCATCCCAACCGGCGATTCTCCCTCTTGCACTTCAGGCACCTTCCAGTGCTGTCAGAATGTCAGCCCCGCCGGTGATTACGCTGGCAATAAGGCTTTTACTGCGCTTTTGGGCTTCCTCAACATTCCAGTGAGTGGCGTCGCAAACGTAGCCACCAGTTGCTCTCCCCTTCTTTCGGTGGGATGGTAAGCCATTGGAAGAATTTAATTTATTTCTAGAAAGCTTATAATCTACATCAGCAACCAACAGGCATTGTGCTGCGAAACGCCGGTTCAACGTGTGTTATAACCCTTGTTTAGTTCTCAAGTTCATTACAGACTTTGCTGACTGATTTCTTAGAAAATGGGCTCATCAACATCAATGGCCTTAACTGCGTGGAAATTGTATGATCCGTAAAGCTAACGAGCTTTGCTTGCATATGGCTGGCTGATGCTATGCAAGTAACCTTTATGGGTGAGGTGTTACCATAGCTTAGCTGACTAGGTTGTCCGAATCAACACTACTACAATTACAATCCAGCGTCTTTGTTGCTCAAATTTTTTTTTAAAAAATCATTCTTTGATACCACCCTAAAGTCACTCTCGACGTTTTCGTTTCCCAACATAAGGGGCTTTTTTATCCTAAAGAGAAGGATCTAGCAAATACCATAGAGCGTCCTTCTGAAGTATACATTTGATGTGATACAACTAATTTAAAGTACTGTGACGGGTTACAAAAATATAAGAATCAAAGTCGTGTTTGTATCTAATCTTGATCACTTTCATCTAAGGGCCCAAAGTGAAGAACGAGATATCCACATTCACCATAGTTCTCCCAGCCGTCGTGTTGTGCACAAACGCGAACGGCTATAACACAACCAGGCTGTCAACGTTATTCAGAGTAGATAATAAATACCAGACTTCTGTTGGTTCAAATGGATGAACAAACCTTCAACGCGTATTTGATGTTGGATATGTTAGATACCAAACTTGTCCAGCTTACGAGGGACCCTGCTTGCGTGGACGATGCATCGCCATAACTGAAGCGAATTTGAAAATTCTACGCCACGGTAAGTGATTAGAGGAATACCTTGCGTCAAACAGCCGCCCCATCTGTGGCTGATAATATAGATCTACCTCATTGTTATGGTTGTCGTGGCTGTGCCAGATGGCGTTATCCTCAACTAAGTTCTCAGAAAGAGGGTCAGATTGGTTCAGACAGGCTATCTCGAACCAAGTGGTCCTAGCTGCTGGGATATGGCCCGACTCTGGTCGTTGGCCAAAGTACTTGCGGTACGCAAGGGTAAATAGCTGTACGCTCTCGAGGGCGTTTATCGACGCCTGATCCAAAGGGGGCGTCGAAAACCAGGTTGTGGACTGAACACTATCGTCAGTGGCCTTCGCAAAACACCTCGTTATCGAAGAGACCGTGTAGGAGACATAGTCTAGGTCTGAGCTCTCCTGAGTCGGGACTTGAGCACTAGAAGACGTTGGAGGGAGCTTCCAACTCGACGATAAGACAGGGTCTGAAAAGAAACGGTGTATCAGTGAATATACTTTACCAAATAGTTTGCAACAGCGAGTTGACCACTGAGTGGCTATAAATACAACCACTTACCTTCGTGGAGGCGCCGAACAGTAATGAAACCTTTCACACCACGGTTTTGCCAGCCGACAAAGCGGGCACAAGCCCGAACTGCAAGTACGTCTCCAGGTTCGACAGCGCGCAGGAGCCACGACTGCCGGTCAAATATGAACCCGTAGTTGCGAGTGGAACAATCGTGTCCGAGCCGATTGTAGTGACTGATGAACGCCAGTGGTTTTCCATTCGCGTCACACTTGGGCTGAGAAGTAGAGGCATCGGGCATGACTACAATCTCGAACCACGTCCAATTACCTCCCTCGGGCGAATCGACCCAGCCTTGATCCCGAGAGACTGTGCAGAGCTGGATTTGAGCCAGACTACCGAGAAATTCTGGCGTGAGACGCTCGGACTTGAACCAAATCGCCGAGGCCGCCACTGTCAAATTCTCTCGCACGCGTATGGGTCCGCTTGACTTCAGCCACGCATTTTCGAACTCGTGGTCCAAAGAGGTTGAAGGCATCTGTGGTAAGTTAGGTCGTTATAATACTTTTGGTTAGAGGCGTTATCGGGAGGATGGGAAAGGATGTCTGCGATCGGGCGGTTGGCAAACAGCTTGAGAGGGAATCTCGTGTACTATAAACATGTCCGATCCGCCCACGTTGGCCGTGTTTGGTTCTACTCGGCGTTACCGCCAGCACAGGCTATCCCAACCGACGTGCGATGCGGCCCTGATTGTTGGCTCAAGTCCGGCTGACTAGCTGAACCACATGACGGGATGACATTGATACAGGCGTGGGAGCTCTAAGTGAGTCTCGCTTGGGCCCGCGCTCACCGAAAGAGTGAGAAATCCTGCCTTTTGCGGGTGGGGGGCTCGAGTCAGTTTCTCAGTTACCCCCGCCAAAGCTTCCGATGGGAAATATGCCCCTGACGCAAACAAAGAGAACTCCCGCTGGGAAGCTTAGTGGGCGTAAAACCCCTGGATTTACTGATATATGTCCTGCAAAGTTCGTGATGGGAGATCTGCTTCTAATCCAAACACATAGAAGTCTCCCATCAGGAAGTTTGGTGCAGATTAGGGAAAACCGGGCGCGATTTAGATGGACGCGGAACGGAGAAGTCGCCGGGTGGACGAGTCTCCCTCTGCTAATTTTTCTTTCGTGTCCCCAGAGTCCAGACTACTGTACTCGGACGAGAGTCATGTGCTGCCCAGCATTCTAACGCGACACTGCACAAGTAAAGCAACTCGCGTTGCGAAAAGAAAAGTAAGAGATTGACAAATACGGAAGATATAAAAGTCGGCGCAAACGGACAAACACGGTGATGAGCCATGATATGTCTAAATTTAGATGGGAATGGTGTGAACGCAGGAAAAACACAGATAAGAGAGCGACGGATGCAATCAAGGCGAGTGGAAGATAGCGAGAAGGGAACAACACGCCCACGCGGCGCCGTCTGTTGCTAAGCGCTATCAGTGGATGCTGGGCAGTGCCAGCCGCGCATCACGCCTTTCACGACTCCGTGAGGGCTCGGCAAGTGCCCGGCTCTAAGTATGTTCCTGAGACCGCGGGAATACCCGGTCCTTGGTCGTTCTTGTTGCCATACACAGGTCTCGCTGCCTATGCTTGGCCCATACTGGCTTAGTTCTCAAGGCATCAATGCCTGATACTATACCCGCGGTTCGGAAGTCATAAATTACCATGCATTAGCGTCCGTTTTTCCCCTCCCTCTCTCTCTCTTCATCAATCCCCACTGCTCTCGGTGACATAGCTAAAAAAATGGATTTATCTAAAACGATTAACTTGCTAGAAACGTTGGCACCTCTTCTTGGGCTCATCCCTGTTGCTGGTGACGGGCTCGTAGCGATGGTCCAAGTCGCTGTTCAAGTCTGCAAGTCTGCCGAGGTGCGTTTATCTGAGCCAGGCGAGATGGTCTCTAGGCTAAACGTCGGCCACAACCTACAATACAGAGTTCCAAAGTCAACCGCAGCGCATACGAAAAGCTCGCTCAGGATGTCGCCGGATACGCTATGGCCGTTTCTCGAGCGACTCAGTCCGATCCCCGGTTTTTACCCGTCGTCTCCGACTCAAAAGGACCAAACTCTCTACGGGAAACGTGGATAAACGACGTTGATGAATTGACTAGGTTCGTTGGCGCAGTTCAGCTATCAAATCACACAAATAACAAGTAGCCCTGGTAATGACAGTGTGTTTCGCGAGGTAATGGAAACAATTCAATTGAGGCAGAAAAGAGACGACAAGCGACGGGCTAAATTTTTGGGAGAAGTACGAAGAATTCGGTACGACATCTGGCACAAGGACGAAGATGACGAGCAAATTCAGCGGCTTCATAGGAAGATGGAACTGTGTATTCGCGCCTTTCATGTAAGCTGACTACAACGGATCTCTCAGCTGAAATGTTGCACTGACTTGGCCCTTACAGATCAGCACTGGAATTCGGGAACTAGGCGAACTCGAGAGGATTAAAAAGGAGATTAGCGACACAGCAGAGCTTCAGGAACAAAAGGCGAAGGAATTCGCTACGCGTCAAACACAAGAAAGAGAGGCAATTGCTGCTCGTCAAACACAAGAACGGGAGGATATCGCTGCCCGTCAAACAAAAGAGAGGGAGGCTATTGCTACTCGTCAAGCGCAGGAGAGAGAGGAGATTGCGGCACGCCAAACACAGGAGATGAGAGCAGTAGCCGCCCCTCAGGTAGAAGGCATACAGAGAATCGAATATCGTCAAATGCTTTGTACGTTCTTCAACTTGATTTCACTTCGATTGATGATTTCATACCCTTCTAGCCATTATTAGACAGGAGCTCAGGCCGGTATCAGGCGCCCGATTTGACGAAGAAGGAATGCCCAACGGCTGTTTGGCTAAAACCCGTGTCAAGATTCTCGAGCAAATCCGGTTATGGGTCAATGACAAATCTCAGTCTTGTCCTACAGTCTTCGGATTGACCGGTCTTGCCGGCATCGGTAAAACGACAGTGTCGATATCGCTCTGCAAAGACTTCGACCCAATACTTCCTGTCGTCAATTTTTTCATCTCACGCACCACCGCCGAACGTCGTAGTCCCGCAAACATCGTCCACTCGCTCTCGTACCAGCTCAGTGTACAAGACGACAAAGCACAAACCGCCATCTGCAATGCGCTCAACAACCGCCGGGATATTACATCGCGCTCCCTCACAGAGCAGATCGAAGGTCTCCTCACTGCTCCGCTCAAGGCTTGGGAGGGTTCCCAGCTCCCAATTTTGCTTGTCATCGACGCCTTGGACGAATGCAATAAGATTGATGGTCTCGAAGGAGGCAGACTCATCCCATCAATTGCCGCCGCGATCCAGCAGTTTTCCGGCCGGGTTAAACTGTTTATTACGAGTCGTGAAGAGCCTGAGATCAGGAAGATGTTCAAAGCTTTGGGTGTAGATACAATCAGAAACTCTATCCGCCTGCAAAACATCGCAGAAGAAGTGGTGAAGGAGGATATAGTGCTTTACTACCAACATCATTTCCGTCGCATTGCTGAACGTGCAGGCTTTGAGGACTCAGAGCAGTGGCCGTCTAAACATGATTTTGACCTGCTAGTTGATCGGACAGGAAGGCTATTTGTATATGCTGCACTTGTCGCTCGTCTATTAGGCAACGCACGGGTGGATCCGAAGCAAAAGCTGAATGAGATCTTACATTCTTCCGGCTCAATAGCTGGTCCATCCTCCTTCCAATCGCTAGACGACCTATATTTGGTTGTTCTGGAGAAAGCGGTCAGCACCGGGGACAAAGCATTGGATGAGGTCGTGGAACGACGGGTTCATAACATTATCGGCGCTCTAGTTCTTCTGCAGGCGCCCTTGAATATCCGCACGCTTTCGTTGCTTCTTGGGGAGAACGTTTTTCTTGTTCAGGGCGACGTCGACCATTTGTCAGCCGTCCTCATCATCCCAGACGATAATGACGCGCCAACAACAACATTCCATCCTTCTTTTGCAGACTTTGTTTTAGGGAGGTGCCTAGATCCACGATTCCGGATAAATGCTGCAGCCTCCCACGCACATCTTTTACATCGCACTCTCGTCGTCATGGATAGTTACCTTAAACGTGACATTTGCAACACTGGGGATCCATCAATTATGAATGCCGACATCCATGACTTGGAAGACAAGCTAAAGCGGCATTTACCACCCGAGCTTCGCTATGCATGCGAATATTGGCTGGTTCATCTTGCAAAAACTGACCGCCTCGACATTGACCTCGTTAACGAGCTCAACACATTTTGCGACCATCATCTTCTGCACTGGATTGAAGCACTCAGCCTTCTGGACAAAGTACCAATTGCTCATGTCAACCTCCCCAGTGCTATTAATCGCTGTCTGGTGAGTTTTTATCTCAGGAGTTGCTTGGTATATTGTTGATAGGCCCAAAACAGCGACACCACAATTCGATTACACTTACCGCGACGTCCCTACTAGAAAATATGGAGCGTGTGTTGGAAACCTACGACTTACCAATCAGATCCTGTGCACTACAGGTATATTGCAGTGTACCACTATTCATGCCCGAATGCAAACTTGACGAACGCACAAAACACGAAGCAGTGGGAACGGTCGAGCTCAAGACAAAGAGGCTGGAGAACTGGTCATCCGTCAGACAGATCCTAGAGGGTCACACTAATCAGGTGACATCGGTCACATACTCCCCTGACGGGAAGCGAATTGCATCTGGCTCTGATGACGGAACTGTGCGGATCTGGGATGCGATTACCGGCGACGCGCTTGCCGAGCTCGAGGGCCACACCAACTTTGTCATGTCAGTTGCATTCTCACCTGACGGAATGCGTATTGCATCTGGCTCGTGGGATAACACTGTGCAAATATGGGACACCGTTACTGGCAGCAACCTTGCCAAGCTTGAGGGACACGTCGATTACGTAAGATCGGTTACATTCTCACCTGACGGGACGCGGGTTGCATCTGGCTCGAACGACTGGACTATGCGAGTATGGGATGCGAAACACGGTGATGTACTTATCGAGCTCAAAGGACACACAGATCGGGTGACATCCGTTGCATTCTCACCTAATCGTGCCCAAATCGTATCCTGCTCTGAGGACAAGACTGTCCGGCTGTGGGATTCGATCACCGGCAGTATACTTGCAAAACTCGATGGCCACATCTCCTGGGTAGGATCCGTGGCATTCTCTCCTGACGGGACGCATATCGTATCTGGCTCGTCCGACAGGACTGTGAGGGTATGGGATGCAATCACAGGACGTGCACTTGCGAATCTCGACGGACATGGCGACTCTGTGACATCCGTTGCATTCTCACCCGACGGGAGGCGAATCGCATCCGGCTCAAGGGATCGGACCGTGCGTTTATGGGACGCAATGACCGGCGACGCAATTGCCACGTTCAGAGGCCGCACAGACATCGTGCGGTCCGTTGCGTTCTCACCTGACGGAACGCGGATTGCATCTGGCTCGGAGGACTGGACTGTGCGGGTATGGGATGCAAACGTTGGCGGTGCGCTCGCTCAACTTGACGGCCACTTTGGCGCTGTAACATCTGCTGCATTCTCACCTGATGGAACGCGGATCGCATCTGGCTCCTATGACGAGACTGTGCAGGTGTGGGATCTGACCACAGGCATTATGGTCGCCGACCTCGAAGGTCACACTGAGACTGTGACGTCTGTTGAGTTCTCGCCTGACGGGACGCGTATTGTATCCGGCTCAAACGACCTGACTGTGCGGGTATGGGACGCGACCACCGGCGGCGAGCTTGCCAAACTCGAAGGCCACACCGACCCCATTACATCGGTTGTGTTTTCCACTGATGGGACGCGAATTGCATCCGGCTCAGAAGACCAGACTGTACGGATATGGGATGCGATCACTGGGAGCACGCTTTCCGAGCTCGAAGGCCACGCAGATTCTGTGACATCGGTTGCATTCTCACCTGACGGGACGCGGATCGCATCTGGCTCAAACGACAGGACTGTACGGGTATGGGACGCAACCACCGGCGACGCACTTCATAAACTCAAAGGCCACACCCGCCTTGTGATGTCTGTCGCCTTCTCGCCTGATGGAACGTGTATCGCATCTATCTCAAAGGATCAGACTTTGCGTGTATGGAACTCGGTCACCGGCCGCGCAATTGCCAAACGCGACGGCGGCCCCAACTGGGTGGATTCCATCACATTCTCTGATGATGGCACACTCATTTCAAGGGATACCACCGGTCATCAGCGACTCTGGCATGTAGACCAGAATTCCACCTCCTCCAGTCGCAATCGCCCCTCAGCTTTAGTCGAATCATTCGCTGATTTCTCATCTTCCGTCCTTAGTTTCGATTACTTTGGTTGGCTGGAAGCAAGGCGTTCATCAGAACAAGAGCCCAAACGTCTTTGTTGGATACCACCTGAACGACGGCCCATAGCGTTCTACACGTTCGGTAATATCGCCGTCTTCTTTACTGACACTGGAGGTATTACAATACTATCTGCGTCTCGGCTATGACAAGCATGTTTTTGTTATCTCGAGCATTGATACGTGGTCATAAATATTGTTTAGCATAGATATCTATCCTTGACATTTGCTTACTGCACTTCTGATGACTTTAAACCTATTGACAAAGGTAAAACTCTAAGCATAAAGGAGGCCCCACACTCCGTAAACACAACAGACGTAACTTGAAAAAGTAAAATAGGTAAATGCCAGCAGACGCTGCGACGTCGGCTGTTGCTTGTATTCCTATATGTTATATGCATTACCCCCTAGTGAAGCTCCTATATTAAACACCGAAAGGAACGAATCAGCAAACCTCACAGGCGCACTGTTTAGTTACGCTATTGCGTGCAAATAGTGAACAAATTAGCGGTATAAACACAAGGTGTCACTTTTTGAGTCAGAATTGGGGCGATGGACTGTGGAGTATCTACCACATGATGTGGTAAGATAGATTAAGGTGATAAATCGACCTGAAACCACGAAACGCAAGAAGATGAATGGACGCTTATTTTAAAAGTGGAGGCGCGAACGGGCCTCGTAGTGTAGTCGATGGTCGGCGTGGTCAAAGTCCCGGGCTGAGAGCGCCGTAACGGCGATTAAAGTTGGCATGGGAGACAGCGATGAGGTTTTGAGTAACAATGCACGGTGCAATGAGCTAGTCGCGGACTCTTGGCTCGATAGGCAGGGGTTTGGAGACAGGAGAGGTGACCGAAAAATGAGGGGCACACCTAGGTTGGCTCCTCGAGGCCTACTCCAGCTCCGATAATCCTCAGGAGGTGAGAGACGTTGTTGTCCAGCATCCCCCGGCGAAGTGCGGCACGCCATATAGATCACGTTGACCATTATCTTGGGGATATACCTCCGTGGAGGCGAATCGTCAGGGAGCCGCCTGATAGTACGCTGGAGGCAGATGAAAAGCACATGGTTATTCAAAGCGAGCTTGGAGGCGAGGATAAGTGAATGGCTATTAGAGAGTACGAGTCTCGTCTGGGGCGGGAGGGAAAGCGGGCAGTTAAGGGCTCAGAGGGATCAAGGGAAGGCTTAGGTTGGAAGGTCACGTGGATGGGTGAGTGGCAAGGCCTTGTGGGGCACCCAGGTATAGGCGCCTGTTCGGGGAGGTCTATCCGTCTGAGTGCGTCTCTCCGGAGTGTTGCAATCCAGAGAGCGGCTCGGCTCTGAACGCACTTCTCCGCAGACCATTCATTCCCTTTGCTCATACACATCAGCTTGTGCCCGTGTCGGTTCCTTTGGCCTTATAACTACTATACATAATCGACGCCCGCTTTACATAAATCCGACTCATCTTGCAGCAAACGAATACGGAATATCATCAGCAGCCTCGAACGTACTTTGTCCACCAACCGCTGGTCTCTGGCATTCGGCCCAGAAGTCAGTATAACGGCGACTGCAATACTTACTCTGCCGCACCATCACTTTCGACCTTTCCTCATCGTGCACGCGTAGCGCGTGGGCTGCCTTATCCCTCTCACCACCTTGTCGGCCCTCCCATCCTCGTTCAAGGTTACTACATAGATCACAGACTCTCGTTCTTTGCTTCCTCATTTAAGAGCTTTGCCTCCCTCTTTAAAGCTGAAGCTGCCCGCACCCCCTTGACAAACGTGCGCCTCGCAAGGCCCATGGTACCACAACCCTTGGAGAGAGGTCGAAGAAGTCAACAGCAGATACAAAGCTCCCGCTCTGGCCCACTCTTGGGCCCTCCGGCATCACCATCGCGCATTTGCTCCTCCAGCTCCTCTCTGGCTCCCGCGCATCCACAGGCTCCGAGGTATACATGGCCTGAATGATGGCTGCACCACTCGAACCTGCGTTCGCCTGCACGCTCTCCGCTCTCCGGTTGGTCTTCGTCCCAATGAGGGAAGCGTCACCCTTACAACCATTTTCTCCTCTTCCTCGCCTCCCTCCTCAGTGTTCTTCTCGCCTCCACTCGGACGGCCTACGACGCTCTCGGTCTTACCATCTGCCCGTGTCACCACCCAGCCTTCCCGGCGCCCTCGTCATGCTACCGCCCCCTCTACGCCTCTTGCGCTTCCTTCTGCCTATGGTATGAGCCATGCGGAGATTGACCAATCTCTCCCGCCGCTTCAGATACTCCGCGCGAGAAATTTGAGTATGCGGGTTGGTCCCATTGCGATTGAAGGGCTCGAAAGGTGGTGGTGAAATGGAAGGCAAATCATGATGACGCGTTCTACATACCAGCAAGCGACCTGACTAGGAACTTGTGTCACGTTCGGGCAAGTCTGAACAATCTGATTTTCTTCTCGTTCACTTATGTCATTCTATTAGTCCTTTTCGCAAACCTCGCGGACCACAACAACTGAATTAATCTGACAATGTGGAATGAACCATCGCCGAAAAGGCCAGGGTAAAGTGGGTTGCGCAGCCCACATGTTCTCAACGCCCATTCCCGTTAAACGCTGGTGAAGTGCTTGGTTCACCTAAACTCTTCATCGACTCTAAAAACTCTAGAATAAGGCCGTGTCATTAGGATTACAGGTATTGGCCCTAAAAGCGATGAGCTTTTACAGCACACAAACGTATGTATTCACTATACAAGGTTATTTTAGCACTCGATCAATGAAAGCGACATGGACGAGTGGAAGAGCGTATGAATGTTTGCTCCGCTCTTCTTTCCATCTCGGAGAAGGGACGTCTGCACGGCTCCCGTGGACGGTTGGCTTCGTCCTTTCAGTCATGATCGCAACCAGCTTCTGCCGCTTCCTATTCTGTCGAACGGACATACACGGATGTGAGTGGATGCAATCCAACGGCCCAGATGCTGATCGATTGAGTCAGGCGGCCTTCATCTAGACGCCTACGATATTTCCAATGGTGTGTAGTTCGGGGTAGGGTCGGTTACCGATCTCGGGCATGATATACTTAATACAACATCATGATGTCTTTCCATGTGGATGCGTTATGAGACAAACACAGGTGCAGAATGAGCATACGCATGCCAAACTGGCAGATGCATACGCGATTGTGAAGTTACTCGTCGTTTTTGGCACAGATAACCGATCTCTTTTAATTTTTGGCGCAGGTCTGCCGACTGGTCGCATCCGAATGTCAAAACATATCAAGAAGCACGCCCTTTTCTTCAAAGCCCGCTTTCCTGCAGTGAGAAGCTCAGGTTGGCGGAGAACTTGACTGTTTGCTTGGATTCACCAGCAACTTGATCAGACCACATTGCATTCCAGCCCACAGTGTCGCCAAAATAAAGCACTGAGCCCCGCGATTTAGTTCACTGAAGAACCTCACACCGGCGATGAGGCTACTCTTGCTGTCGAATCAAGGTATCTCTTTCCGAGCTCTCTTGTGATTTCATGCATAAACTAAGTTATGATTTTAAGGTAAAGAAGACCACCCTACGATTTCGAAGCTTACGTCAACATATTCCAATTTTGGGTGCAATTTAATATACAGTCGATCCGAAATAGCAAGAGCAGCGTGATGGTGTGGTAGTGTTCGACAGAATGCCTGTAGGACAATTCATTCCTCGTGCAATCTGTCCCTGACACGTTGACACGTTCTCCGGTTTTTCAAATCAAAACTCGGTTTTCTCCCCGAAAGAAGGGCTATAAATATAATCAGAGCGAAACATTTGCTTTAACAAACATAGTTCTCACAGCAATTTATTCGTTTAGAGAATGCATTTCCGTTTCGCCTATGTCACCGGAGAACATAGCAACATCCCGGCTGGCATTCAAATTACCTCAGCCTCCATATGTCACCATCCACCATGAATAAGGCTTTAGAAAGGTATAAAAACTACTTGCAATCTCCAGAACCTCAAGCCGCTCACCAGCTTAACCAACAACCACTCTACTCCCCGACACATATCTCTCAAGCCAATCTCTCACAAGATGTTCTCCAAGTTCTCTGTTATCGCCCTCGCTGCTCTTATGACCGTTGCAAGCGCCATCCCGACCAGCGGTTCTCCCTCTTGCGCTTCCGGCACCTTCCAGTGCTGCCAAAATGTCAGCCCCGCTGGGGACTATTATGGCAATGAAGCTTTCATCGCCCTCTTGGGCTTCCTCAACATCCCTGTGGGCAACGTCGCGAACGTGGCCACTAGCTGCTC